>JALBCR010002857.1:0-179024 GCA_030710515.1 Abscondita cerata
TTCAACCCGTGGGAAAGTCGTTGCAGTTAATAACGGCAAACTTTCAAACCTTTTGAAAGTTTGCAATTCATACATTACAATAGTGATTGTGAATAAACATTTTTATGCACTCTAGGGACGAAAGTATCGCCTTGAGTCCTCCTTTCAAAGATTAAAAGTACCATTTTACATCTTAAGAGAATTAAAATACTTTTAAAATCCCAAGGGATTTAAAGTAAAAT
Source organism: Abscondita cerata (assembly GCA_030710515.1). NCBI lineage: Eukaryota > Metazoa > Arthropoda > Insecta > Coleoptera > Lampyridae > Abscondita > Abscondita cerata. The sequence goes on from JALBCR010002857.1 coordinate 222, forward strand.
AAACATGCTCTTTCCATAGCAACATACAGAGCACACCACTGGATCTGCATACACTTAAACGTGTTTAGTTTGATATTTTATAAAATTTATTTTTTAGTAACTTATGTTCTACCGTGGTTTTCATTAACATTTTAAAAAGTGTGTTTTTGTTAAACAACTGTAAAATTAAAATTATAATTTTCATTAACTGAGATTCATTTTTATATCAATTTTTTTAGCTCAGGATTATCAAAGCACTTTAGTCCCTTGTCACAAATATGCTACTGTAATGTAAAAGAGGAGTGTTTTTCTTATATACTTAATTGTTGTACTAGAGTTGTTTGTTGTTGTTCGTAATAATCTTAATTCCTTAAAGAACCAATTACCTTATGGCAATAACCAATAATAATAATAATAAATTGAGTACTACTAACTTACAAACTGTTTATTGTTTGTAAATAATAATAATGATGTCACTTTCCAACTTATCTTGGCGCCACTGTCGTATAAACTACATGTTCATGAAAATACTTCCGCTACAATTGCTGACATTTGACAGTTCAAAACTGATTTTATAGGTTACACTAACTAACTAAATGTCAATATTTAAAAATTACGCGATGATCGATAACATAGAATTCTACGTTACCCATTAATTAACATTACTACTGCAGTATTTTAACGGTTGTGGGGGAACTATTTTTTATACCAAACTATAAAAGCTTACACATCTAAAAGAACGTGATTTGTGCTAAGCAAACGCAAATTTTATTTTATATAATGTTTTTAACAATATAATTAAGTGACAATCGTGCATCGCCTTCTAAATATTAGTATTTTGCCGAAATAAACGATAACATGATGATACATTTTATTAATTTTTAAATAGCTAATTGTGAATAAAAGAGTATACAAACCTCGGCAAAAGTTCCATTCCTGTTTCTCTCGAAATAAGAATGGAATACTTTCCGCCTCGGTATGTAATGTGCTATTACATTATTGTCATTGAACCCTTTGTTCTTTGTTTACGTTCTTTGGTATTGTTTGATTTATAGAAAGTGTAAGTGAAGATTATCTTATTGGTGAATAAATCACTGAGTACTCGTGCAGTAATTATTGTTGAAATGAAATAAAGTAGATGTGATGCACAATGTCATGCACTTAAGTCAAAGCAGAAAGTTTACATGGATAATGTACTATTTACAGCTTAAACTATAAAGTATCCTTATTAGCGATGTTAACAGCTTAAATTATGAAGCAGCCCTACTAACTAGAGAGGGTTTTGAAGTGGTTTTTGAGTGAGTATTGCTTTCACGGAACTACTGAATGATCGTTTAGTGACTGCCGAGATCACCTTCTTGCTAGGTATTCATTGCACTTCGGAGTCACTAAAGTTAATGTAACATTGGGGTAGATAAAGAGCTTTTATCATAATGTTTGTTCGACCCTGGTCGCAGGTTGTTACCATTGCACGTTGACAGGAAGTGTTGGTCTCAGTCATGCCTGTCTTGACCATTGCACATGGCAATACTGAGTCGTTAAGGTTTTAGTATTGACCACGAATTTTTATTGCACCTGGCAGTCTAAAATGAAAGGTCTCAAAACACTGACCACGGATACCCGTAATTTCCATTGCACTTGGCAGTATTTTATAGTGGCTTAGGATAAAGATATTAGGTTCTATTGCACACGGCAGTAAACACTGGCATCGGAGACCTGAGGTACCATTGCACTATGGCAGTATAATTTGTGCAGAGCTAAAGTTGTTTCCAAGCACAGTAATAGCACTAATTATATGAATAAAAGTTAAATAAAGATTAATCTAAGTGAGATCAAAATATAACTTGTTAACTAATTCAAGCAGCCTACTCATACATTTTCTTTTAACTTTACAGTAATATGTAGCATGCGAATAACCAAGCCGACTGACCCTTGACATGTCACATACATATTATTAAATTGAATAAAATTAACAGTAGCTATTTCAGGTTTAATAAAATTAATTTCACAAAAAACTACTTACCCCTTTCCCTTTCCTCTAATACTATTAAACGCTCTATCGATTTTTATTCCATGTTTATTCCATACAATTCCTTGATTAATACGGTGTTTGTTTCTATATTGTCGAATTTTTGTGTCAAACCAACTGGAGGCAAATCGTAAGTACAAACCCGCAGCGTCAAACGACAGGTGCCAAATCGTAATGTAGGTAACGTCGCCTGCGAATCGCATTGCTTCTTTGTTATTGTTATTACTCGTTTGTAGAATCCCTTATTCACATACTTGTATCATCAATATTTTGTTAGAATTATTTTAACATATAATGATACTAATAATACTTCTATTCAATATATTTCTAATATTGTTAAATTTCGATAATATTTGCAGAATTTAGAACATATTAGCTTATTTCCGATGTTTAACTTACCGCACAAAGGAAATTACATAATATTGTCGAGCATTAACATAATTAAACGTTTGTAATTACCATGTAAAATTAAATACTAAAAGTTGCGTAATTAAGATAAATAATTATGCTGGAAACCGCTAAGTCATGTAGATGAACTGGAATCAAGTTTCAAGAGATGTGTTTATTATTTTTTTAAAAAAATTTGTTTGAAAATAAATTTTAAATATAGGTCATGGCTACAATTAAATAAAATATTTAAAACCTCAATAAAAGTTTTTACACGGCTCTTTGTTCTACAAAGTGAATTTATCATGTGATAATATTACATTTGAAGGGTTAAATAGTCATATATCGTTGAAGTTATTGCACCTTGGGTATTAGCTTTAATTATCTTCTAAATTAAAATGAACCATTACTTGTGTTTTAGTATCTTAATAAAAATGAATTAGGTAATTATCGTATATTTAGCTTTCAAGTTTCTAATAACAAATTAGTTACTTTAATCTTTTTATTTCATTATGCGGATATTAAAGAGGTTCAATAAGAAATTTAAAATTTGTACACCAGAATCAGTCGGACAAATAATAATATAAATACCCAAAACACTTTTTGATCAATACTAAGTAATTGTTTTTTGACGAAGAAATACGGCAACGCTTTTTTAGGCAGATGCCTAGTGTTAACTTCCGATTTAGTTTTTGGCGACGCCATGTTTTGTATCGAATGTAGATGCTTCGTCAGACCTGGATTTTATCAATCTGTTGTTTAATTATACAACGTGTCCAAGATAAGGATGTCCACTATGGGGATCTCGGAAACGGTAAGAGATGGAAGGTCGGTTAAATGGAACAAAAGTTGCGCATTTGAGGGATGTATTTATAGTCTTTGAAGAACTTGGATATCTCTTTTAGTCTTTGAGATATTTGAAAAAATAAAATTTTCTGATTTTCGTTTTTATTTTTTCTGACCTTATTTGAAGAGATATCAAGAAAAGAATAGCACATTTTCATTGCCACTTTTCTAGCTCTACTTAATGGTTTTATTCAATTTTGATACAACGTTTCGTTTGTTAGCAACCATCATCAACTTTATTTTTTAAATACACGAAAAAATATTTTTGCCATATTTAATTCTCTCCTTGATACTGAATTCAACGATATGTCACATTTTATATTTTGAGACGTTTCGGATGAGAAAATTAATATTCAATGTAAAATATCGAAAACGTACAGTACCGAAACATTAGAAAACCGTAAAATTATAATAAAAATATGTTTTGTAATTTTAAATAATAGACAAATGAAAAACAAATTTATTTTAAAGGTTAATAAACTCACAAAAGATATTCAAAAAGATTTTCGTTATTCTCCAAACATAAATAGCATCTTCTAACTGTAGAATTTAACACATTCCTCAACATTTGAGGAGTAATACTAGCACACGCTTCGAAAACTAATCTTTGTAACATTTCTTCGTTTTCAATATCGTTTCCATAAATGTAATTTTTAATGTATCCCCAAAGAAAAAATCCAAAGGTGTTATATCTGGAGAACGGGCTGGCCACAGTACATTTGCATAAGTGCCAATACATCTTTCTGGAAATCTAACTGACAAGTATTCTCTGACAACTCTAGAATTATGTGCTGGTGCACCGTCCTGCATAAACCAACAACCTTCAACTTCTTGGATAGACAAATCATTCAAAGCTATCTCTAATTCATTTTGGAGTAAAATTTGGTATCGTTCAGAATTTAAGGATTCGTGGTAAATGAAAGGACCTATAATTCGAGTACCAAATATAGCAGCCCACATATTAAATCCGAAACGGTGTTGGTGTTTGGCCGTTTTGTACAACCATGGATTTTCTCTTGCCCAATAATGAGCATTTCTACGATTAAAAATTCCATTATTATTAACTCTGCTTTCATCGGACCATATTATTTTATTCGAAAATATTCATTGTTTTGACATTGACGTGTATACCATTCGCAGAATATTCTACGTCTTTCTGGGTCACCTAGTCGAAATCCTTGGCAGATTCTAAATTTATATGGATGTACTTTCTCCTTCATTAGAACGTAATGAGCTGTCGAATGGGCTATGCCAGTTGCCTCTTCAATGTTTCTAGTAGAAACCTTTGGATTTTCCGTTACAGCTAATAAAACAGTATTGGCTCTTTCTTCATTGCAAGGTTTTTTGCGAGATTTTATAGGTTTTTGGAACGCACCATATTCTTTTAGATTAACTGCTAATCTGCGAAAAGTTCTTTTGTTAGGTTGACGCCTTTCTGGATATTTGTTTAAATACATTCTTTCGGCTTCAGAACAATTACGTTGACACAAAATGTAACACGTCAGTATGTCGAATTTTTCATTATTTGAAAAATGTTCTCCTACCATATTGTTTTTAGGTAAACACAAAAGGTAATTCACTCAAAGACCACCAAACAAACGTAATATGTACAACAATCAATTATGACAGTTATGAAAACAAAATGCAAAGCCAACTTATTTTTATCAAATGCAACAGTACGAGGGAAGATGTATTTTAACTGTTTAATTAACAGTATTTTCACTAAATACATACTTGTGAGTTATTTTATTCGCAACAGGAATTAGAAAATGAGAAAACATAGTTTTATAATAATTTTAAGGTTTTTTAATGTTTCTTGTATTCGTTTTAACTGTAATTTTTCGATGTTTTACATTGAATATGAATTTTCTCATTCGAAACGTCTCAAAAATATAAAGTGTGACATATCGTTGAATTCAGTATCAAGGAGAGAATTAAATATGGCAAAAATATTTTTCGTGTATTTAAAAAATAAAGTTGATGATGGTTGCTAACAAACAAAACGTTGTATCAAAAATTGGATAAAACCATTAAGTAGAGCTAGAAAAGTGGCAAAAAAAATGTGCTATTCTTTTCTTGATATCTCTTCAAATAAGGTCAAAAAAAAAATAAAAACGAAAATCAGAAAATTTAATTTTTTTCAAATATCTCAAAGACTAAAAGAGATATCCGAGTTCTTCAAAGACTATAAATACATCCCCTCAAATGCGCAACTTTTGTTCCATTTAACCGACCTTCCATCTCTTACCGTTTCCGAGATCCCCATAGTGGGCATCCTTCTCTTGGACACGTTGTATATGATGTCTACACATTTTTTTTAAGTATCAGTTATTAATTTTTGTAATTATAATGACGCAGTAGATTGATCTGTAATTTATTAGTCTGTTAATCGGTATTTTGGTTCTCTTAACAAATAGTGACTCGAAGCAGTGACAAAAATTGCAATACATTACCGTACACTAGATATTGTAGTGTATGTTTCCTATTCCCCCTTCTAATAAAAAGGGTTCAGAGATATTGCGTCATCCTGGCAAAACATTGATGACGCTTACTGAAAGGATAAAAAAACAATAACTTATGATTACAATTGGTCAGTTACACAATTTACGCACCTATCATATTAGGTTCAGAAACAATTTACGTAATTATACTCTGGTTAAATTCTTGTTATTTTCTCACACGATTTTTAACTGAACCAATCGCCTAAGTACGATTAGCTTGTGCCTCCATACTTTTCTTGGATATTGCAGCAGTTGATTTTACCAACATGCTGTTCTCCCAAAAGAAATATTACAAAAGTAGTGGGTAAGCCTAAGTGCCCGATAAACTCATGTTCTAGAATTAATCTAGCAGGGAAATCTAGCATGTATTTGATAGATAATTTGAAGAAACTATTAAAACTGAAGATAATTTAAAATGGGGGCACAATGACAAAATTACTAGAACAGGAAAATTATTAGTGTGGTCATTACTTTAAATAACACGTACGCATTTGACTCTGTAGTACAGCTTATAGCAGCAGCCATATGCGACAGCAAGTGCCCGAAAATAGTCACGACTGTATTGGGATCTCGCCTAATATTAGACTTAGAGAATTGGTTAAATCATAAAAGTTTTAGCCAATAGACGTTTTACTTAAGTTGGTCCTTGTCACTTCATGTGACGTCATTAAATTGAGAATTGGCGTTATGGTTTGGCAAGAGTAATACTTCCGTATATTTCAATGTAAACAAATCACGGGAGTGAATTTGAAATTTAGGAAAAATTACAATATTGTATAAAAATTTTCAATGCCTTTTTGCGGTTTTAAACTATAGAAATGTTTTCAAAAAGTATATTAGGGTTTGATCTATCAAAATTCAAATTAGCGGATCTAATTTTCGAGTAAGAACTTGATGTAATAATTTGATTTAAACGACATTTTTGGAATAATGAATAGAATATATACCTACTTTATTTGTAGCTTCTCCAGCTAGATGGTCTATTTTAGAAAAACGTATTCTTAATTGTTTGCTAAACAGAAAACTAGAAACTAGATGGGAAAGCAAGATTGATAGCATAAAACCTATAAGATATCACGCTGCTTTAATTAGAGATTCTCTTTTAGAAATATCTGAAACCACGAATGATCCCACTGTAAAAAATGAAGCTGAATCACTTGCAATAAATGAATTGGAAAATTTTGAGTTTATTGTGAGCATTGTAATTTGATATAATCTTCTTTTATCAGTTAATAGCGTTACCAAATTATTACAGTCAAGTTGTTATTTGGATCTAGCAGTTAACGGTTTAAATTTTGAAAACTTATAGAGATACTGGATTTAATTCTGCCATAGTTAATGCAAAAAGAGATTGCCACTATTTTAAAAATTAAACCTGTATTTAAAGAGGCGACGATTCGAAAAAGAAAACAAATTTTTTCGTATGAACAAGATGACGAACCCATTAACTCACACAAGTCACCAGAAGAAAAATTTAAAATTGAATATTTTATCAAATTCTAAATACTGCTATACAATCTATGGAATTACGTTTCCAACAATATGAAGAGTATTCTAATGTGTTTGGGTTCTTATAGTCATTTGAGTAACCATGACTTAATGAAATGTTGTTTTGATTTGGATGGTGAAGAACGAGATATTGATGGCGAAGAGCTTTTATTCTGAGTTAAAGGTTCTCAGACAAATCGTGCCTGAGGAAATTAATAACTCAGTTGAACTATTACATCAAGATCTTCAGAATCCATTTCCAAATGCTACCATATCTTACCGAATATTAGTTACTATTCCAATTACTGTAGCCAGCGCAGAAAGATCTTTTTCTAAATTAAAACTGATAAAATCTTATTTGAGGAGATCGATGACTCGAGAAAGGCTAACGTCACTTGCAATAGCTTTAAACTTGAACTACGATGAACTAATAAATGAATTTACATAGAATAAACAAGGGAAGTTAATTATTTGTAAAATCATGGTAAACTTTAGTGTAAGAAATTTATACAACACATGTGAAATGGGTATTGATGTAATGATAAGTTTTAATTATGTTTTAATTAATAGATAATAGGTATTTAAGTTTTTCACATATGAGCATGTTTATAAATTTTGTTCCTAATAAAAAAATACTAATGTGAAAATTTTTTGTATTGAGTGCACGCGTAAAAATTGCTCCATAAAAATAACTCAATTGTGAGCCTTTACGAGTGAAATTTACACGTAAACATAATTAAAATAATAGACTTAGTTAAAAATAAACGAAGGGGAAGAGGAATGAATGAGATGAATTAGCAGTAAACACAATTAATTATTGAACAAAATTTTTCGAATAGTAAATAGTTTTACACAGAAAACGTAGATAGTGAATACGTTAAAGGTTTAGAATTTGATATCAACGCTAACTTGTTGGATAATTACAAAGAGTGTCAGTTTGACTGCCAAACTGACACGATTTGTAATTATACAGGAAGTTTGAGATGTATAACCGTACTTATTTTGATGTACGAATTGTATTTGATACGATTATTTTTTTGAGTAAATTTAGTTAACAGAAAAAATGTATTAAACAATTATACTGATAAATGTCAAATCTAACTTCGCGTTTAGTTTATTATGAAAGAAATTAATATGGTTACTTATGGAAACGAGAATATTGCAATAATTTCGATTGGTGGAGTTACTCTATGTAAAATCAAATATTATCGAAATTATACGAGGTAACTAACTAAATTGAACGTTCTGATTGGTAGAAAATAACACGAAAAAATAATCACAGTAAAGAATTTAACAACAATTTTGAACTCTATGTTGTAACATATTTTTAACAACTCCTAGAAGTAAATATTCATTAAAGTTATTTATATATTAATTTAATTTGTTTACGTTATAGCGTATTTAATTATTTTGTTACACCATACTACTATAATAGTATATTATGGTAACGAGTTTTATAAGAAGCATTTTTGCGCACGCACGGGTTTAGGGCACGACGAGCGCAGCGAGGAGTGCCTATAGGAGTAAGTGCGACAAAAATGCCTTATAAACGAGTATCATACAACTATTTTTCAATTTTGCGCTCTTTTACAAAATAAATAAAATATATTTTTGGAATAAAAATTCATGTCGATATTTTTTAATTTTGGAGGTTGGCAATACAAACTGTCAGATTGTGGAACTTTTGAATGCCATAAGTTCATTCAAGTGAAATAAAAGCATCCCACCCTTACAAGGTTGTTTTCCTCGGGATTTGACTCACTTCGGCTTCCATATAGTTTCTACTAATTTATAGTATAATATAAAACAAACTTCGAGTTTCTCAAACGCTTTTATCAGAGCCCACCAATAGTAACCTGCCTGGATGTTCCTCCTCTGCTTGTACCGATTGTCACACCACTCCTACTAATAATTTTCAACAAAATATCGTAACAAGTCATAATTTTTTACCTGGTCCCAGATTTAACATTATTCCGCATTCTCAAATGCTTTCATCGGAGCCCACCAATATTAACTTGCCCGAATGTTCCTCTGCTTTCCAGCGACTGTTACACAGCTCCTAATATAAATAATTCTCAGCACAATATCGTATCGACCCATAATCTTTTACCTGGTGCCGGTGTTAACATTAATCCTCAGCAAAATTCCAAGTAACTATTAATATTTATAATAATTGTACATTTTCGTCACATAACCAACAGAAAAACACCAAAAACTGCACCAAAAACTTTACTCGGACACGTGTTTCAACAGCTAAGCTGTATCATCAGCGATACCGATACTAAAAATAAAAACAACGGGAAGCTTATATATACTATCTGCTTATCACGCATCGTTAAACTTAATTGATTCTTAGATAAGCTTAAATAATTCCGAAAATCCTAATGGACCGTTATCATCATAATTCATAAGCAAATTTCTGTTTTAAAAAATTCTAAACTTTCATAAGAATCAAGTTCGTTTTTATTATATACCCTCTTAATTAATTCAATGTCGCCTACTCTATGGCCATTTTCAAGCATATGCATGGCAACACTGGACCTATCTGTGCGATGATATTTGACATGAGCTACGTGCTCTTTAAAACGAGTTTTAATAGGTCTCTTGGTTTGCCCTATATATACTTGGTTACAGTCTTTACAATTAATTTTATATATTCCCGATTTATCACACATTTCTATTGGGTCTTTCGGATTGCCTAAAAGATTTTGCAAGTTGTTACTACTAGAGGTTACTGTTTTATAATCAAATTTTGAAAATATTTTTGAAGACCTTTTGTGTATGTGGGATAATTTGGTAATTTGACATATTTCTTATCTATTTTGCTATTACTAGTTCCTAACGTTGTAATGTTTCTAATGTTTAACTTATGTTTATGTTTTCTAATTATGTTTGTGACAATTGATTCTTGAAACCATTGTATGATGCAATCTGCTTAATATTTCGCAGTTCTTTATCAAAGTTTTGTTTTGACAATGGGAAATGTAATAATCGGTGAATCAAAAGTTGAAAGATGCAAGTTTATGTTGCATACTATGGTTGGAATCATTTGTTATAAACCTCATAGTGTTAGTGTCTTTACGATAAATATCTATATCTAGTTTGTTGCCATTTCTTGTCACTAAAGTGTCTAAGAAAGGTAACTTAAGGTTTGTTTCTGTTTCATAGGTAAACTTGATCGTCTCAAATTTTGAATTTAAAATTTCTACAAATTGCTGAGGGCTGTAAACTTTAGTGTCGATGACTGCAAAAACGTCATCTACATATCTACACCAAATTCTAGGAAAATAATCTAATTTATTTTTTATATCAGTTTCAAATTTACCCATGAACAGGTTAGCCATAAACGGAGATAAGCTGTTACCCATTGTTGTACCATAATTTTGTTGATAAATATTATTGTTAATTTGAAAGTAGGTTTGACTCATACATAATCTTGCTAATTTAATAAAATTATCTACTTCTGAATTGTCTAAATGGTTTTGGTGTAACATATCTTTCAAATAATCTAAAGTGATATCTATCGGAACGCTTGGAAACAATGAACAGACATCGAATGAAACTAAAACTTCGTTCTCAGTCAGCTCAATGTTTTTAATTTTTTCAATAAAATCGTATGAATTTTGAACACTGAAATTTGATTGTTGATATTCAAAACTGTTGAATTTATTTGACAACCATTTAGATATCAGATAAGTAGGAGCATTAATACCTGAAACAATGGGACGCATTGCTTTTCCGGGTTTATGTATCTTAGGTAAACAATACATTCTAGGAAGAACCGGGTTAGATACCGTTAGTCTAAACCTAAGTTGTTTGGTATAATATTTCCACATTCTAATAAGACTCTACGGGTATCAGCAATCATTTTGGAAGAGGATTTTAGATATTAATGAATAGGGGCCTTCATTAAGCATCACCTGAACTGACTCAAAATAATCCTCTTTGTCCAAAATAACTACTTTTATTGCCTTTATCTGCTTTGAGATAACAACAATTTTCTCTTTAAGATTTTTAACAATGTTTATTTCTTCTCTCGTTAAATTTAAATTTTGGTAACTGCTGAATATTATCTGAAATTTGAATTTACAGGCATTCCTAATGAATTTTTTTAGAATTATCGTCTAAAAGTTTGATCGAACTTTCAATTCTACAATAATCTTATCTATGGGCGCTTTGTTAAATTTTAGGTTATATTTCAAGCCTTTATTCAACAAAGTTAATTCGTCATTGTTAAAAATCTCCGAGGATTTGTTTACTATTATGTTAGATTTTTGGGGATCAAGTCTGTGCACCTCTTTTTTCTTCTAGATAATTCTGTGAACTTTTGTTGTGGGTCATCTTTTTCTGGCAAAATTTGTGTTGAATAATTTCATTAATATGGTGCAAAAACTTAATCCATTCAACATACTCGTCATTAATTAATCTTGAAGTCAGGTTTAAATGTAACCAATGCTTCTAACTCTAATTTGCCTAATTTACCATAATGACATTTAATTTCCAAATCTAACCATTTACGCTTAGCAAATTCAAGCGCCTTTTTTACATGAGTATGAATTAAAATTTGCATAAACTTTAATAAATTTTGGAAAAACACCTGCTTTGCTGCAAGATTTAAGAAATTCAATGTCACATTTAACAAAAGAAATCTTACTTTTAATCTTGAAGAACCTGTTGCGTAGTGTGTAGACCTGAAGCCATCTTGATCAAAGAAAGGAACACCAACTGCAACTAAAATAAATCGTTTTGTTTGGTTACTTGTATTTATTAATAAATAATCGACCAAGAAAAAATCAAGGTTAGGTAAACTGTACGTAGATTTCTGACATTCAGTGTTAGATGTTACCAACATTAAAAATATAAGTACACCAGCGCTATAAACGCACTCGAATTTCTATTAACGCACCGCTTTGAGTGCGGTTATAACTTTGTAAACGACGCGAAATAGAAAAAACCACATGTTATCACACCGTTTACTCTAATTATTTAAATTTGTATTATATCTTTTGGAGTATAAATTTATATTTTGCTATAAATTATTAATTAAATTAATAGTATGTATTCATACTTAATGTGCATTTCTATAAAGAAATACTTTCTTAACATAAATAGCCTTAGAATCATTTCACGGTCATTTAATGTTTAAAAAACTGATTGCTTATGCATTACAATCTTTATTTTTAAAATTTTACTGGATTTTAATTGTTGAATAAAATTAATGTATTTAGCAATCGTAGATTATTTTTTTTCATTGTGTACCTAATAAAAGAATAAGTAAAATAATACATTCATGCACATTTAACTTATTTATTTTGCTTTTTGAATGTGTTATACTACTCAAACTAGAGGATGTTTATATAAAGTTTACTTTCGATTTCATCAACGTTTACATAAAATATAAGCATTTACACTACTTATTGATCCACTAACTTAGATTTAATATTAAATATTAGAAATGAGAAAATTGTTACGCTTAAATTTCGTTTAAATTTATGTAATTTTTGTAACAAGATATTGTGATGCTTCTATCGGTAATGTTGGTGCTGCTACTTCTCACATACCCTCATATAATGTACCAAATTATTACCTTTAATGTCATCTCACTTATACAATATAAAGTTTCACTAGAGCGTTCGTAATTTACATTTATAGTGATATCGATCCTCGTGGTGGCAAAAAGTTTTTTAGTGGTTTACCCCTAAAATTATAAACTTAGCTTGTTGTTTACTCTTTTAAACATTATAATTAACTTGTTAGTTAGATATTCGCGAATTCGTGACTTTGTCCTCTTTATTAAGTTATGTGCTTGTGTGCAACGTTTGCAAACTAATTTGGAATATTGTTGGAAAATTTGAATATGTTTACAACATTTGTATCAACATGAAACATAGTGTAAAGGATGCTGATTAACATTATTATAGTAGAAATACATAAACACATACTAAAGTGAAATTCGAGAACGTGTGTGAAGAGGATGAGGGTATATACGAAACTTGATAATTTAGTAAATGTGCAACAATTAAGTTACAATTTCGTTACAAATTGTAGGTATATTGGGTTAATCTTGTATTATTTAAATATCATTGAATGTTGAAGGAAGATAAGTTTAATTGATTTCTTAAACGAAACGAAGAGTTTGACAACAGTTTTATTGTGCTAATAAAATAAAAATTAGTAGTCGCGATGAAATAGTATGTGCATTACTAGCAAGGTAAGAGGGTTGTACTGGCGAATGAAGGATATAACTGATGAGCTGCAGGCGAGTCAGTTACCATCTTAAGACTGCGTTTAAAAACGCCATTTCAATGTAGTAGCGGTCAAATTTAGAACTAAACTAACGGTGGTATCACCAAACGAGTAACTGGTGAACTTAGTTTTCTCCGAAAGCTATAATTTACGCTAATATACGCTGAGTGACGTAGTAAAAAATTTTAGTCGTTTATGCGTATGTCATTACTTTGGAAACAAAGTTCGTATACGCTTCAATTTTAATTATGATTAATTTCAAACCTAATATCTAAATTCACTTGCAATAATTGTAGTTGCAAAATAAATAGATCATTCTTATGAATCATCTGACGCGTATCTACTAATAACAAATTTAATGTTGTTGTTTCTCACAAATTTCTTTATGGATTAATAATTTGTTCATAAATATTCGTTCATACATTAAACTAAAAAATTGTAATTAAATAATGGTTAGAAGAAAATAGCGATAATGATGTCCCGTTGAAGTAATGTAAAAAAAAATTCTGTGTGTAGCACATCCACAATTTTTATCTCCGGGATATGTTCATCTTAATGAAAATAAGGTATTATACAGTTCAATAAAAAGTTTGGGAAAAGTAAAATTATAATTTAAACAAGCGTTTACCGCAGAACTCCACATCATACCAATAAGCGTAAATAAAATTGCGTTTATGAAAAAATTGCTTCGATACAAAAGCTAATTTAAACAACTTTTTCTCTATCAACATTTTTGTAAAATTGATATTGGTGAAGATATTGTTACAACAATTATGTATTTATTTATTTACGGGAATTCTCACTATACATAGTACAGGATGCACAAAAGAAATACTTAATGCTCTTAATATATATCACTAATTAAATCACAAAAAATATAATTAAAAATCTAAATTACATCATTTATATAAATTAATGGTTCCGTCCTAACTCAATTTTAATTTTTTTTAATATAAATAATTCAAACCAATTATGTCTATTAAACATATTAGCAAAACATAATATACGATCAATTGATTGAAAACGACTGAAGTTTGTTAAATGTGTTTTAAACGAAATGTGCGACATCTTTGAATTTGGAAATATAATAAAATCTATATGTTTAAGAATATCATTAAAAAGAAATTTTGTTATTAACTAATTAAAATGTGTGTCTTGCGACATCTCGTGTAAACATTGACACTTGTGAATAGTATAAACTAAGAAAAATGTCAACAGTTAACTGTAACGACATGTGTGTGTTAAAGTGCATAGCGCTATCTAAGCGATAGCTTTAATGCTTGAAACACACGTTGTCGATAAAGCCAAGTATAACTTGTACAGAAGCGCACACGCAACGAAAGAACACCTGATGCAGCATTTCGCTCTTATTATAAACTCATCAGAGATGTATACTTAAGTGCGGTATACGACTGTACAAGACGTATACCGCAAAGCATAGCGCTATCTGAGCGATAGCTTTAATGCTTGAAAGACACGTTGTCGATAAAGCCAAGGTATAACTTACTAGAAGCACACACGCAACTAAAGAACACCTGATGAAGCATTTTGCTCTTATTATGAGCTTATCAGAGATGTATACTTAAGTGCGGTATACGACTATACAAGACGACTATACAAGACGTATGCCGCACTAAAACATACCACCTCTGATGAGCTCACAATAAGCAATGCCATCAGTGTTCTTTCGTTGCGTGTGTGCTACAAGATATGCGGCTTTATCGGCAACGTATGTTTTCAAGCATTAAAAGTATCGCTCAGATATCTTTAACTTTCTAACATGTCGTTACAGTTAACTGTTGGCATTTTTCTTAGTTATTAACTAAGTTGTGTAAAAACATAAATCTGATATTATGCGACGATCCTCTAAAGATAAAATCTCGAGTTTGTTCATAATAACACTATAGTTGCCAGGTACATGTTTTATATTTAGTTTATATTCAATAAATTGTAAAAAACGGCATTGCATTTTTCCAAAGCTTTGATGCCTCAACACAAATATGGAGACCAAACGGGAGATATATATTTTAAATGACACCGTACTAAAGTAAAATGAAGTGCACGTAAACAATCAATATTAAATGAACAACAAATGCGAGAAATAAACTCCCACATTCGAGTAGCCTTATTACATAACATTAATAAATTATTTCTAAAATTTATTTTGGTATCGAATACAATGCCAAGGTCTTTAATATTTTCCACTCTATTTACCGCAATATTGTTAATATTGTATACAAAATTAATGTTCTTTTGGCCTCTATAAAACGAAATACATTGACATTTCTTAACGTTTAAGTATAATTTGTTTTCAACGCACCAAGTGTATAAACGATCTATGTCACTTACATACAATCGGCAATCGAATTAATTTTACAGTACATTTTGAGATCATCAGCGAAAAGAAGGAATTTCGAATGTGTAAAAATGTTATATACAGGGTGTACCAAACAAAGTGGCCTATTAGACGTTTAAGGAGAACTAATTGTATTTAAATTTTGAAAATTTGTAATAATATATTATTCATACTGATCTTTAATTGTAAAAATAGTTTTGCTTGTATTGCACTTTCGGTTGTGCCGGAAGTCTTCATCAACTTCTTTATGTTAAATGGAATGGTATGTTTTTTATGATATATTTGTATTTAGCTCTTAATTTAAAACAACTTTTATTAAGGTTTGTAATATCCACTTCCCATAGTTTTTGAAATATTGTAAAATTTAAAAAAATATTGGTTTGTAGAATATTTTTAAAAATTCATATTTTTGAACTTGGTTAAGATAAAAATTATATTTGGTTTCCTTATAACAGAAGCTTAGTTTTATTCATTACTGTGATCAAAATATGTTCAGTGTAATTCAGGACGTCCATCATTGATTCTCAAAGTAAGGCAACTTCAAATAGCAACAAGTCAATTTTTTTAAATAGAACATACTAAATATTATTTAACAGGTTAATTTAGAAATTTTTTTGTGATCGATTGATATAAGCATTACCTATACTCATTTCATACGGTTTAGAAGTTATTACGTATTTTTATAAAAATTATTTTTAATGTGGTAATATATAGCTAACTATGGAAGAAATATAAGTATGCATTGGTAGCAAAATATTTAGTTGTAGTCAAAATATAGGTAGCGGTGCAAGACAAAAAAAAGTAGGAGCAATGTAGTTATAAAATACCATACGAATAATAAATAAACAAATAATAAAATTAATTTTTAATTAGTTAATATCTACAAAAAACTTAGTTATTAAATTGTTTAAAAATAACGTCCTTTTCTCTCAAACAGAGATGAAGTCTTCGTAGCACTTCTTGTGTAGTAGCTCTTCAAATATGACTTCTATTAATTCTTCTAACTGCCGAATTTGTTCGACCTACCAGTTCTTCACAATTACTTACGGGAGTTGCGTAAACAATATCTTTTAATTTACCCCAAAATTAAAAATCGCCAGGAATCAGATCTGGTAGTCTTGGAGGCCAACGTAAAAGACCGTAACGAACCATCCACCTTACAAACATATTGGTTAGTTCTTGAGTTGTAGCATGTACTATGACCTGGAGCTCCTTTTATTTGGACCAACAAGTCAAATATGTTTAAAAAGAAAGATCTGTTTTATTACTTTACAATATTACAATATTACACGTTACCAATAATGCATTGTTTTTTCCATAGTTAGCTAGATATTACCAAATTAAATATAAATTTTATAAAAATAGGTAATAACTTTTAAACCGTATGAGATAAGTACAGGTAATACTTATATCAATCGATCACAAAAAATTTCTGAATCATCCTGTTAAATAATATTTAGTATGTTCTATTTCAAAAAATCGACTCTATTTGAAGTTGGCTTACTTTGAGAATCAATGGTGGACGTCCTGAATACACTGAACATATTTTAATCACAGTAATGAATAAAACTAAGCTTCTGTTATAAGGAAACCAAATATAATTTTTATATTAACAAAGTTCAAAAATATGAATTTTCAAAAATATTGTACAAACCAATATTTTTTTTAAATTAACGATATTTCAAAAACTATGCTAAGTAGATATTACAAACCTTAATAAAAGTTGTTTTAAATTAGGAGCTAAATACAAAATATCATAAAAACATATCATTCTATTTAACATAAAGAAGTTGATGTCGACTTCCGGCACAACCGGAAGTACAATATAAGCGAAACTATTTTAAAATTAAAGATCAGTATAAATAATATATTATTACAAATTTTTAAAATTTAAATACAATGAGTTCTTCATAAACGTCTAATAGGCCACTTTGTTTGGGACACCCTATATATATATATCATTTATAAACAATAAAAATAATATGGGACCAATATGCGAACCTTGAGGAACGCCAGAATAAATATTAAACCAATAAGATACACAATCATGAATTTTCACACACTGACTTCCATTACACAGAAATGATGAAATCAGTTCACAGTACACTTTGAAAAACCAATTGAGCATAATTTACGTAGTAGAACTGCATGGTTAACGCGATCAAACGCTTTAGCAAAGTCCGTGTATAAGGCATCAGCTTGATTATAGTCTTCAAAGTTTTAGACAAGAATTCCTTAAACACCAATAAATTTGTTAGAGTAGATTTCCCTTGCACAAAATCATGTTGTTGATCACAAACTAACCTTTGGATATCCACACTATTTGATCTGCAACTAATTTGTCTAATAAGTTTGGAATAGTAGATTGAATAGAAATTCCACGATGGTTCTCGATTACACTTTTTTACCAGATTTGAAAATGGGAGTTACGTAACTCAATTTCTATTGATTGGGAAGGACCCCTCCTTTAAGGATCAATCGAACAGCATATATATTGGAGTAACAAGGGTTGACACGCAATTGATAAGTACACACGAGGGAATATCGTCAGGACCACTTTTTTTTTGTTTTTCATTGACGTTATCGATTCAAATACTTCTTTTCGTAACACATAATCTAATGTTTATCAAATTAGAAATAGATGTTTCTATAAAGAAATCATTAAAATTGTCATCACTTTGTGAATTAGAATAAACGGACGAGAAGAAGTCAGCGAACAAATTTACTATACCATCATTTGAAGAATGTGATTATTTTTAAATTGCACTAAAGTAGGTATACCCTCTTCTTCACCAGATCTTTAACATATTTCCAGAAATAGTTGGGATCTTTTCTCAAACTGATTTCAACATTTTTAATATAATTAGTGTAAAGTTCTTTATTTAATATCTTGCACTTTTTACGATATTCATTGAATACGTTATAGTCACCTATATAATTGCTTCGTTTATACTGTGAATGGGCAGCTTTTTTCATGGATTAGATTGATTAATTCACTGTTCATTATTTTGTGTCTGAGTTATACATTTTTTAGGTACAAACATGTCAATACCTTGGAGTAAATAGTTGTAAAAATTAAAAACAGCTGTTATTAATACTACTAGAAACCAGAATGTCATTCCAATCAATAGTGGCTAAGAAATTGTTTAAACCCATATAGTCCATGAAGTCGTATAAATAGATAGATTTAAAAATAGTCATATTTAAAAACTTAAATTTGTTTTGAAGTCAATTATGTAAGCTTTGTGATGAACTGAAGTATTTAATAACGGATCATGACATTTAAATACATCATACTCTTCATTATTAGTAAAAATAAGTTCAGAAACACCTCTCGAGCATTCGGGATTGAGTTAATCTGACGACATCCGGCATATGAATATGATTCCACCACTATTTCCTTCTTAACAATTATTGTCACGTGATTGTTATATTTCAGTAATTACTTATCAAATCAAAAAATAGTTTTAAACAAAAGTTGTGTGTAATTTAATTATAAACAACTCCCCATATTATTTTAAAAGATGTGGAGTAAAAATGCGAAGAAATCTTTGATTCAACGCAAATTAGCCGTTACTAAGTGCTAAGAAAATATTCGTAATTGTCATATTTGTTTGCTAAATAATTTTGACGGCGTTTCTTCGCGTTTTACAAAGTTCTTGTTTAATTTAATTTGAAATACTTTGAAAAATGTTATAAGCGTGGGCAAAGTGTTTTCTGTGCATGAAATACTTTAGCACGTTACTACCAATGTAGAAAAATATTTTTTATTTTTTATTGTGGCTATTATTTAAAACTTCACCATTTATAGTATATTGGAGTTTTTATATACTCAAAAGCGTGCATCAAGTAGGCAAAATATGGTTTTAGGAACAATTTGAAATTAAGAACGAGGCAATCGTGCACATATGCTGCAATATTTATTGCGTACTGCCAAGAATAAAATTTTCCCGGTACGCTGCCCAATTATAACAGCCTGTAATGTTAAAATTATTTTTTTGTAACGTCAAAGGGAAAAAACCAACAATGCCAGGGGCAGCATTGTAATTATGACCATAAATTCTCTTGGACCATCCACCATTTAAATTTACGATTATAAAAGGAATCCATAGTCTTCAACGTCACCGTTTTAAATAGCCAATTCGTATTCTTATTTTCCTGTTTGCTCCATGTTCTCCCACAAACTTTCTTTGTTATGCTGATACAGACAGAAATTTGTAAATATATCAAATACAGATACAGTATGGAAAGAAAGTAACGGATACATTCAGTAATTTTATTACAGCTTCTTTTTTTGGGAAACAAAGGGGATTTGTTTTTGAAGATGTGACGTCATGGTCATTTTTTTAAATGACTTTTTATTACTGATTTTGACAGTACTTTTTATTCTGCTTTCAAGAATATACTTTTTGTGAATTTAGTGTTCAAAATAATTCAGAAAAATTTTAAATCTTAAAAATTCGTTCTGTTATCCGAATTTTCCAAATGTCATTGACGGAAAATTCGTTTCTTTAAATTACAAAACAAGGTAAAAAAGTGAACCAGAAGGTCTCTAGAACCATTTTTCCAAATTAATGTTTCCAAAAATTTGAACTTCAAGAATTTTTTTCTCCATCTTTTCAAATGTAACACATGAAAAATTTCATTACAGTTGAGAAGAGAATAAAAGTACTATTGAAATCACTACTAAAAAATATAAACAGTTTTTATAAAAAATGGCGAACCCGTCACAATTTCAAAAACAAATGACGGACTAATATGAAAATTTGCTGTAATATATGTATGCCCTGTAATTAAAATCGTTACACCAGTTAAGAATTTCCAAAAAAATATTTGCAACGTAATTATTGAATTTATTTGTTACTTTCTTTCCACACAGTATTATGTATGATACGATACAGGGTGGCCCATTGAAAATACAACAGCATTTAAAAAATGCTAAACAAATAAAAAAAAATTTTTTATAAAAATTTTTAGAAATTGGGAAAAAAATTGAACGTTCACGATTTTTTTCTTTTACCTTTCAAAAAAGGGATCACTCAACTTATTTTTAAAATTGGGTTTTGTGGGGCATCCGATAGAAATACAAATTGGTGGCGCCTTAGGCAATAAACACAATTTTTCGGTAAGCCTGTTGTAATTATTAATAATTCCGACTTACGCTTCCTAATTGTCTTTGAATTTCAAAACAAGGTACCGATGTCCACCACGCAACTGCTACATTAAGTTTGGGATTTGTTGTTTTTTTTTGGATGGTGTTATTATCCTCAGGTTCATCTGCTTCATCCGTATCGATAAATTCTTCGCGTTAGCAAGTATTACACTTAATCATAAAGCGACTAAACAAACTTTTTCTTTTCTCGGAGACAAATTCTATATTTTCTCCGGTACATCGCTTATTATGTTTGGATTAGAACAAAAGGCTTTTGTTGAAAAACTGATCGATTGCCACGATACGATAGCCTTCGATCTCTTTTTTCTTTAATACTTCTTCATTGTTATTCTTATCCTGCAACTTACGAATTATATTCAAACAAAGCTGTAGCGCCGTAAAATCCTACTTTTCCCCTCTAATGTAATAACTAATATATAAGTCGATTGGCACTTACTATTTTTTTTTTAATTATGTGAGTGAAAATTGAATTTTGGGGTAGATTTCTTAAGAATTTCCTATACCGAATTCCTATCGCTATCGAGTTATTCAATAAAATCAAGAAATATTTTATAGTATGTCGATAAGCATGAGATATGTCAAAACGGTCCAAAGATAAGATAATATAATTTAGGTTATATAAACTCAGAATTATATGGCCAATCGACCCATGTAAAAAAAATTATAGGTTTATGTTTAAAATAAGAAAGTTGATAGCAACCTCTAGTACACCATGTATAGCTGAGGTCAGAAAATATTTTAGGTAGAACAAAAATGATTGATTATGACCGCGTACCGAATTTCAAGTTTCTGATTTATCTGCAAATTAAAAAACTTTTTCCGTCGACCGTGCATTTATGACTTACATTAACGTAAACAAAATCGTTCATTAATGACCCTTAATAATGAAGAATTTTAGTATAGGCAACTAAACATACATGTGTATACTGCTATTTTATCTGTCAATCAATTTATTACAATATGAAAATTTAAATAAAAAATCTGTCATAATTTGTAGCAAAGTAAAGTTTAATAAGAACAAATTAACATTAATTTACATTTGTAATAAATCTTCAATTTGTTCACACAAACTTTGAGACATTTTTGTACTGTGTACAACATTCCGATGATAACTTTTAACGATGTTTAGCTCATTTATTTTACAAACTATTGTCTCACACAGTTCTGCAATATTGTTTACTCATTGTTTAAAAGTTAAATTCTTTAAGCAGGGTTGTAAGAGAAGATAAAAACTATAAACTCCTAAAAATATTTTTTGGAGGTGTAGTGAAACCACTTTAAGAAAATGTTTTTTTTATACACTCTACATGCGCATGTTGTGTGAAATAACATTAAGGTGAAATCAAGCTTAATCCTTAAAGAATCACATGCAAGATAATCAATCCTGTCTCAATAAAGTGGGTGGACCACTTGTACACAATAGCGATATGAATGAATATCTTTGTTTGGTATGATGTGACAAGTCATTATCAAAAGTTGAACTTGTTTACAAGCAACGTAGAGAGATATTACTTGGGCTTCTTATATCATTTATCAAATATTGTCAACAATTTCTGGTTCGGTTATGTAATACAATTAAAAATTGCGGTGAGTTCGCAAAACGGTACTTTCTAAAGATGCGTTGACAATAGCATATCTTTTCTAAAATTATTAAATTATAATTTTATTAAAGATTACAAAGTACGGTCGACGGAAAAGTTGTGTAACTAACTCTTGAATTAAACGGCAATTTACAACCTCAAACATTAATGCGCTCGCTTCGCTCACGGGTTAAAATATCTCAATTGTTAATCGCTCTTATTAATACACTCGTTTGTTAAATAACTATTAATGCAACGTTCTACGTAGATTATCCTGTATATTGTACATGTATTGAAATTGTTCTTTAAAAAGCTTTTTGCAACCAACTTTTTTAAAAATTTTGTACGGGATGTTGTTTTATTTTAGAAGACAATTATATAGTTTATTTAAAACAAAAAAAAAGTCATGAAAATGGATGTCAGATTTTCAATTGTTTGAGATGTTTAGGTGTTACTGTTTTCTTGATTTTTGCAACATTGACTCAAATTTATTAAATTCTGACTTTTCGAATGAAGGTCAGAACAAAACAAATGTATGATGTGAATGAGGGTATAATTTTCTATCAGAGAGTCATATTACACAATAGGCTAATTTTGCCCTAGTTATAATATTATAATTGCAACCTTAAATATGCAGACAAGTGTCTATTCTAATATAAAATTTATGTTATTACTCCAAATGTTGATACTATTAAATTATGGTTTTGTAATAAAATATCATTCACGTGATATATTCGTTTGTTGGACAAATAACTATTTTTAATCCCAAGTGAAATTTACTAGTACAGAGTTTCTATAAATGATTGTCTCATCAAGATAGCAATTAAGTAGAAAAAATTAACGATAAACGACGAAGAGCACAATTACAACTAGTGATAACAACAACGGAACAATAAAATAACTGACATTAGCATAAATTAATTTACTCTAAATTAGTCTAAAAGGCAAATTTGCATTTTTTAAATTTTCCAACATCCACCTGATGGGACAATCAGTTATGAAAACCCTATATCTCTTCAAGTGTTTATTGTTAGTTATTATGTGTTATCAAATTATCCAGATTCTCAAGTGTTACAACAAAGACCATATAATAGTGACTTCTTATTCTCAACAAATCAGGTTAGTACTTAATAATATGACGTAACCGAGGTACCAACCTAAATAGTTGTGAAAACAAAAGAACTGTTGTTGTCAATGTTTAGACTTTAAAAATCATTTTTAGCGTTTGCCAGTAATGCTTCAAGAAAAAAAATATTTTGAGCAAAACGAAGTTTGTCGGGTCAGATAGTTGTTTATAAATAAAGTTGCAGCCTTAAAAATAAAACCTTACCATTAAACCGGTATTATAAAAACTAAAATTGTTTTTGATGTTTGCTTTTAAAATTTGTCACATTTAGTGTAGTTACTGTGCACATTTTTAAAATATTTTGATTTTGATTCTACGTAAAAAATTCTTTGAAACACGTTTTGTATCTTTTCGATATGTTAAAGAATAACAGTGATACAGGAGATAGTCGAAAAGTTAAAATTTTCAATTTCACCCTGTATCTCTTAAACCAAGAACGCCATAAAAATTTTGTTGGTGCCATCTTTTGATTCTCAAAAAAATCACACAAAAAAACCGCAACCTTCTATCTTCACTATCAACAGAGATACCCAGCAATTACAACAAAAATGGGACACACTTTACAATACATTCAAATGCTAACTAAGTTATCCTCCGTAGTCCAGTCACTTTAGACATTTTATAAATAACAATTCATTAGGTTTTGTTTTTGGGACAGTGAATTCTCGAAAGGGTTAGGAATAAGGGGAAAAAAGTTCCCACCCTAATTGTGGGTGGAACATCCCCGTTTTGGACAAAAAACTACTCCTGGCGCGGACTCGTTAGGAGTTTTCCTCATTTAACTTCTAAATAGTTGCTCGGACGACAAAATATCATAGAACTAAAAATATTCGCCATACAATTTTGCATAAAAAGTGATATGCCATAAAGTTAATTCTTCCTAGAATTCTCGCAATTAGTTTCAAAGTTGACAGTTCAGGCACATTAGACGTTAAAAAAAATTATTTATATAATTTTAATTTTTTGAGAATGATTTTTCGAAAGGGTTAGAAATAAGGGGAAAAAAGTTTTCAGTCTAATTGGATGGAACATTCCTTTGGACGAAAAATTACCCTGGAGCAGATTCATTCGGATTTTTTCTCATTTAACTTCTAAATCGTTGCTCGGACGACAAAATATTATAGGACTAAAAATATTTGCTATAAAATTTTGCATAAGAAAGTCTCGTATACCATAAAGCGAATTCTTATTATAATGTTATAAAATTATATAGAATTATAGAATTATTATATAATTGTTATTATAAAATTGCTTTCGCAAGCAAATAACTCCGCAAAAAATGATAACGACCAAAATTATTTTTCTTGAAACTTTGCATGAAAAATTCTTATATACCATAAAGCTAATTCTTATAAAATTCTGACAATTAGAGTTCAAAGTTTTTGAGAAGTGAAACGCGCAAATAAAACAATCGCTTCCGTACGCAAATAATTCCGAGACCGTTGTTTTTACGCAAAAAATGATAAAAACAAAAATTGTAGAGCACAAAATTTTCTACAAAATACACGTCTTACAATTTTTAGTTTCTATTATTTACCGACTTTTTACGCTTCCATTGCAAAAATGCATTTCATACTTGTTACTCGTTTCCACACCACCTACGAGGTAGAGTTGTCGGCGCGTTTTTTTTTTTAAGTGGTTTCTCTACAAGCCGGTAAAAATATGTGAAGAATATGAAATAAAAAATTGTAAGACATGCACTTTCTAAAAATGTTTTTGTTCTTATTATTAATTGCGTAAAACAATGGTTTTGGAGTTATTTGCGTGCAAAGGCGATTTTTTCAACTTTGAACTCTAATTGCAAGAATTCTATAAGAATTAGCTATATGGTATACAAAGCTTTATTATGGAAAATTTTATAGAGAATATTTTTAGTCCTGTGACATTCTGTCGTCCGACCAACTATTTAGAAGTTAAATGAGAAAAACTCCTAACGAGCCCGCGCCAGAGGTAGTTTTTCGTTCAAAAGAGGATGTTCTACCTACGATTAGGATGGAAACAAAGGATTTTTCCTCCTATTTTTAATCCTTTTGAGAATTCACTGTCCAAAAATCAAAACTTTATGAATTTATTTATTTATCGTATGGCTACACATGGTTCTCATAACTTGATTTACAAACTTAGAAAGACTGAAACAAATAGTTATGTAAATATAGGTATAAATATAAAAAAATATAAATAAAATAGGAAAAAAAAAGACGATGTATATATAAAACACATACACAAACATAGACTATATATTAATAGTCAGGTTTTCTATCCATTCAACCGCCGTTTGTGGAAGTTTGAAGAAGTCAGACAACTCGTCAGAGTATGCCGTTTTTCGCAGTCCTGGACAATATGTTGTATGGTCTGGTTTTCTCTTCCACAGTCACACAATGGGTCCGGGGCTCTGTTCCATTTATGAAGAGAGTCTTTACACAGGCCGTGGTTTGTCCGTATTCTGTTTGTCGTTTTCCAGATGCGGCGTGGCAGGTCAAAACCGGTCGGCTTATTATGGGTGTTCAAGTATTGACTCACCTCCGGGGGACAACTTGGTTCCATGATGATTCCCAACTTTTATTAATATCGAAATTCTCGTCGTGGAGGGTTTTAGCTGTTTTTATTGCAGAACGTCTGGATTTAAGTCTACTGGATGTGGCTGCCGGAATATAGTCATGGATTGGCAGTTGTCCGTTCTGCATTATTTTATTATATTCACGAACCAGAGCTCCTTGTCTTCTTAGTTGAGGCGGTGGAATATGGCTGAGAGCAGGAAGCCAGTGGGTTGGAGTACTTTTTATACAACCAGTGATTGTGCGCATGGTAGAGTTCAGTTGGGCATCCAATTTGACAGTGTGACTACTGTTCAGCCAGATGGGAGCACAATACTCGGCAGAACTGTAGACGAGCCCGAGCGCTGCGCTTCGCAGGGTTGAGGCTGTAGATCCCCACGTCGTACCACATAATTTTTGAATTATATTATTTCTCGTACGGACTTTAGCTGTTGTTTTTGCAAGTGAGACTTATATGTGAGGGACCTATCAAGAGTAACACCTAGGTATTTTGGGGTTGGGTTGTTTGTGACAGGGTATCCATCAAACTGTATGTTAAGTTGGCGTCCGGCTTCTTTGTTATTAAGATGGAAACATATACACTCTGTTTTGTTTGGATTTGGTGTCAGTCTCCATTTTTTGTAATATGTGCTCATCACAGCCAGATCATAAATTAGGATTCTTTCCGTTTCTTCAGTGGTATTGCGGCTTATGGCGAGAGCCAAGTCGTCTGCATATGCGAATTTTAGGCTAGTAGTATCCGGCATATCCGCAATGTAGAGGTTAAAAAGTGCCGGTGCAAGAACAGAACCCTGGGGTAACCCATTATTTAAGGTTTTTGTCTGGCTTTTTGTTTGCCCCATGATAACCTGGAATGACCTATTGCAGAGCATATTATTCAATAGAGAGCCTAGTGTTTTACAAGAAATCACTTTTAAAAATTTATACAGCAGACCTTCTCTCCAAACGGTATCGTAGACCGCTGTTAGATCCACAAACACTGCTGAAGTTTTCTGTCGATTTTGGAAACCAGCTTCTATATAGGTTGTGAGAAGTTTTAAGCAAGCGCTTAATAATGCAATTGGCCTGTAGCTGCTGGCCCGATCGGCAGGCTTCCCTGGCTTCAAAATGGAGATAATCTTCGTCTTTTGAATTCCTTCGGCATGTTGCCATTTTTGAGAGTATCTGAGAAAAATTTGGCTAGCCAGTTTTGGGCAAATGGACTGCATTTGATGAGAAACTCATTATCAATGCCATCAAAACCTGGAGCTTTACCGCTTTTCATCTGTTGAAGTGCGATGGAAACTTCAGCGTCTGCGAATGGTTTCGAATATTCGGAATTTTCCTGACAAGTGACTTTGATCTCCTTCAGTTCCTGTTTAATCCGTCTGGTATGGTCCTTGTCCTTAGGCGCTCTTGACGAGGATACTATGTGGTTTGCTATTTGATGGGGCGTAATCGAGGAATTTTCTTAGGAATAGGCGGACTTTCCCCAATTTCTTTAACAGAGCCCAGGCTTTCCTACTTGAGTGCCTGAAATCCATATTTTCTGTTGTTTGAATCCACTTTTGTCTACGCGCAGCATCTAGAGTAAGAAGCAGCTCGTCTCCTATTTCAGCATCGCCACTATCAAGGTATTCCTGGTATTTTGTTTCACTCTCCTCGTTCCATCCCGGTATGTATTCTTTACGAAAACCTCTGGGAATATGTTTCTTCGCAGTTGAGATGACAGCTCCTACAAATCTCTTGTAGTGTTTATATGTAGGGGGTATCCATATTAGACACTTGTCTAGGTCTACGGAGAAGGCCAACCAGTTGGCTTTCGAGAAATTCCATCTCGGCCTAGGGAAAGATCTTATTATTGGAATTTGGATCCCCAATTGGACAAGTGCTGGTCTATGTTGACTTTTAGGGAAGTCACTGAGGATACTTCTTTGAGCGTGGATAGATTGACCAAAACAGTTGGTTGTGACGAAAGTTAGGTCAGGGTTATATTCTTTATTCCATACCCTTGACTTAAAGAGCCTCTTTCCTTGGCGTCGAAAATTAATTGTGTGTTGTTTTCTGTCGCCCAGTCATGCAGCATCTCGCCATTTGTATCATTTGCTGGTACTTCCAGTCAGTATGGTGACTATTAAAGTCGCCGCTATATACTGTCGGGTGCTGATAGTGTGGTAAAACGCTCTGAGGCCAGGCGGTTCGGGGAGGCTTATAGACATTAACGATAGTGACTTCACCTAGCTTTACGGTGATCGAATGGATGTCGTTTTCGGTAGATGTGGATACGAGATGTATATTCTCAATGTCATTACGGGCATAGGTTATATTACCATAATGAGCATGGAAAGTTATTCCAACAATATCATATCCAGGAATTTTCGCTCTTGTCCTGGCTTGCTCATCATTTTCTAAGTGTGCCTCTTGTATCAGGAGAATGTCCACAGCATTTTCCTTCAACAGTTTGCTTAGGTACTGGCACTTAGACCTGCTGATGCCCTCAATATTTAGTTGGCATATTCGAACATTTTGGCCGATGTTCTTTGTCATTTGGTCCTGAGAAGGGCCATTTTCTTTATCTTTATCTATGTGTATATTAATCAGGAAATCGCAAGGATATGATCTGATCGCCAATTGTTCTAGCTTTTAGCGTTACCCAGGGTGCACCACGAGGAGGCAAGCTAGAATTACACCCCACTTTATGAATTATTTCCATCTAATGGCTATTTTTTGTCTAAAGTGACTAGACTACAGATGTCAGAATAAAAAACTATCTCGAAAATAGTCCAAAAATATAAAGTGTTTTATTCAAAAATCCAAATTGATAGTCACTTTTGGTCAAACAATGAGTGTCTTCATGTTTTAAATTATCCAAAAAAAATGGAAACTACTAACTATAACACCTGCAAATTTAAATTTTTTAAAGTTATAAAAAAGTTATAATAATGTGATAGTAACCCGTTATGTTTGTTGTACATTATGTTTGTGTGTTTGTTTTTGATAAGAATTCATTTGCAATTCAAACGTTGTATTAGTTAGTTAAAATCAAAGTTCAATTCACAATTAAATTGTTTACATTCCACTTGAGTATTTTTTTATAACAAATTATCTAAGCCTTAAAGATACATTACAATACTAGAACAAAATTATTCATAAATGCCCATTTTACACGCCATTAATTCCCAAGTTCAATCTTTTGCGTCTCAGTATCTCACTTAGCTTCATTTTCACATACACTTATTAAATCCAGAAAATGCAAAATTTATTCCACGTCTATTTTAGATTACACGTACTTAGCTGATAAATAAGACAACTATTTTACAGTTTTCACATCAATATTTGTTCGGTTACATGCAAAATTTGGAGACTCATTTATTTAAAATTTTAATTTCATTAAAAATAAAAAGATAAAGTTACATTTAATCTATCATTCAAAAGTAAATCTCGGAGTTAATTAAAAGCTAGAGGGTTTAATTTAATTGGCGCTACTTGCGATTGAACCAAATGACGCTTATATGTTATTCACTTACATCCTTCGACATAAGATTTTCATTGTGTTTGTCTGGATTGCTTTTAATTAACTTGGATAGTTTCAATCATATGTTTATGTCAAACAAATGCATCAATAATTAATATTACAGTCGTAAAAAGTCAACATTATCTTAAATTAGTTACTCCATAATCTATGTGTGTATGCAATTTGATTTAATTTCAAAATTAAAAGTTATTTATTAAAAAATTATCTATAATATTCAATTTTACAAATTCCGTAATTCTATTAGTACTCTGCACTTTTAAAAATTCAACAATTTTTATCTAAACTTTTGTATACCCACTTAAGCTTCAAGA
Source organism: Abscondita cerata (assembly GCA_030710515.1). Classification (NCBI taxonomy): domain Eukaryota; kingdom Metazoa; phylum Arthropoda; class Insecta; order Coleoptera; family Lampyridae; genus Abscondita; species Abscondita cerata. Next base: position 30,313 of record JALBCR010002857.1, read on the forward strand.
TTTAAATGTTCGATAAGAAAGAGAACCCTACAGACCTGTAAGTTCACAAGAGTACTACGGACGAGAAAAGCCGGGAAACTCATCGTCCCACGTGACACTCATTCATATCCTGCATGCTTTCAGAAAAGAATACCATTTATAACCAATTAAAGATTCAGAACTAGAAACCTAATGGTAGTAAACAGTAAAAATCAATAAAGATTGAAGTAAAAAAACTTGTATTACGGACACTCATGAAATTTAAAACTTGGACACCACAATTTCTGTAAACAAAAGTTTGCACATTGTAAGGGGCTTATCATTTACAATTCTAACAGCAGGTAGTCTCAGCAAGAGTTATCTTATAGAAGGACTGTAGAATGAATCATTACACTAAGCACGTTTTAGAAAATATGTAATTTACGTTGCTTACTTAATTTTTTTCTTTAAAGAATATTATATATATATATATATATATATATATATATATATATACATATATATATATATATATATATATAGCTGGATACAATCAAATAACTTGGAGCTGTTACCCTGGCCAGCAAAAAGCCCAGATTTTAACATTATCGAAAATGTTTGGGCTCGAATACTTGCTGTTATCCGAAGACAACAAGGGCCAAATTTTATACCAGTAAACCGTAATGCACTAATTGCAGCCATTGATACCGCATGGGAAACGATTAATATTAATTATATTGATACCTTGATAGCGTCAATGAGCAGACGCCTCCAAGAATGTATCAATAATAATGGAGGTCACACCCATTATTGATTTCTTATATTTATTTATATAGTAATACCTTTATTTAAAAAAAAGTTTTCATTTAATTTTAAACTATAACTTGGTATCTTAATTATAATTATGTAATAAATTCTTGTCAAAAACTAAATATATACGTTGACAATAAGAATTGCCTTAGTTTTTATTTTCACTTTTATATTAACTACAGAAAAAAAACGTCATAAAATATACATTTTGTAAGGACTAAATATTATGAATTTTAATGATTTTTTTAATAACTTACAATAATTAGTAGGTTAGATTTATTTAAAAATAAGTAATAATCAGTCAACCCAAATAACCATGTTTAGTTTTTTGATTTAATTTAAAAGTTATTGGGAATTCAATATAAGCGATACTCTATCTGGTGGCAGAAAACGGAACAATTTCTTTGTACATTATTTTATAACCTTGCTTCTCTTTGCCATAAGATTTCCATTGTTTGATTTCAGCTCATAGGTTGCCTTTAGAGTTTTTTTCGTGTTTTTCGTGTTTTATTCGTTGTTTTATAAGTATTATTTATTGGATCTATTAAGGACATTAATTAAGGATTGTTTGTGTATATGTATTTTTATTTAAAGACTATTAGTGCGATTCATAATTGAAATTTGTTTTGGAGTTGTTTGCTGCAAAAGTAAGTTGTCAATATAAAGTTAAAAATATTTTTACCTATGGTATCTACTTTTTAGGACAAAAATGGCTCAGTTAAAATTGAGTATTTTGGAATTTTAAAATATGTTGGTGGAACCGAAAATTCTAGGTGTGTGGTAGAAGGTGAAGAAGTGCTTAATGCAGAACACATTATATTGTATGGAAAAACCATGTGGAACAATAGAAATATTAACGTGTGTGCTCTGTGTCTACAAACAAGTGCACTACAATCAGAACCTCATCAGTTAACTGGGCAGCTAAAAATTGTTGATGGCTTGGCCAGAGTAGAACAGATGGTATGTTCATGCAAAGCTGGAGCTGGTGGGCGATGCAAACATATTTCAGCTTTTCTTATTCTTTTAACCAGGTAGGTGATAAAGTGATGAATAATAGTTAATTATTAGTGGGCCTTTTGTACTTCCCTCTTTTTTTAGAAAAAATTTGATGGAATTAGAAAATATTTCTGCAACCGACCTAAAATGTGCTTGGTCAACTAGAAAAGCACAGTAAGGGAAAATACAAGGCTGTATCAACAAGAAGAATGCCTTGTATTAAAAATACCAGAATCCCATATATTAACTCAGGGATATCCAACGAGTCAATTTTGGAATATTTTATACAAAATTTGCCCAGGTCAACAATTGCAAAACACCGGTTAGTATTATTTAAAATGTAGTCAAATTCAGTTGATTTTAGTAAATTGTATTTTAGCAAAGGACGAAAACCACTGGTTTGTGTTGATGTGTGTGGGGACTCCTCTGCAATGGATTTGAATGAAGTAATTTTAAATAATGCCTCTCAGTCTATTTTAATGATGGAATTATCAACATATGAGTGTTTTTTCCATTCAGTTTGTTGTGAGCAAATGTATCATAGCATCTGCAATGACGAAGTAGATACATTAATTTGCTTGCACCAACACTCTCTCAAATGGCACAACGCAAGAAAATTTCGCATTACTGGTTCAAGATGCTATGAAATATTTACTTACTCTGGAACAAATTGGGCAATGAAAAGTAGAAAATATTTTTGGCCAAAAAGTTTCACCAATAAATTTGTCAGGCATGGAATAAAATTTGAGAATATGGCAAGAACATCCTTTATAGACAGGAAAAACAGTGGTGGAATGTGGAATTATCTCATCTGCTGAAAACAAATGGTTGGGGTTTTCACCAGATGGGGTGGTTTTGAAAATGGGAGCGTCCTATATCATTATTAGAAATAAAATGTTTGTATGCTGGTAAGTATTCGAAAATACATAATGTATAAAAATAATCTAATGAAAATAATTTATTTGCAGGTGTTTCTTCAAGCATTGAAGAAGCTTTGTCAGCATGCACATATATTTTGAAAGAAAACTATGTATACCCTTAAGAAACGCCACAAATATTATGGGCAAGTTCAGCTTGGGATGAGTGTGCTGAATGTGAAGAATTGTTTTGGTATTATATGCATCCTCTGATAATAGCTCAAAAATAATTGAGATAGGATATGACTACAACTTCACAAAAATATGTTGCAAAAATAAAAAATAATTATTTTTCAAAATGCTGCATGTGTTATGCGAGGAAGAGAATGTTATGTAATAATACACATAGAAAAATAATAAATAAATTTTAATTACAAAAACTTTATTTTTAAAACCTATTTTATTTACCTAAATAAATGGCTAAAACTAAGGATTAAATATAAACAACTTACTGCAGTGTTTTATTATATAATATAAGCAGTAACTAATAATATAAAAGAACAATAAATAATATTTCTGATTAGATATAATATAGGTAGCTATAAGCTTTCAACCTCTTACTTATCGATTGTGTAAAAGTTATATAAAGAAATTTAAAACTACCTATTTGTTTAAATTATTGTCCACATATCATATTTTCTAATATATAAAGCATAGCAGTAGAACACTAATAAATTAAATAAATTTTTCATCAGAAAGAATTGGTGCTGAAAGATTTGTTATGCCACAAATTATGATAAAATTTCATTAATCTTTGGTACAAGTGACCATTGAAGTTTCCCACTAATTATTTTAAAAATTTTGAGTCTTTGATTGGATCTTTCGATGTGTACTTGCCGCAGCAATTTGTTGATTAAGCAGAGTCTCTTCTACAGAAAGTTGTTTTTATTTCTTAAAAATGGGGGCGGGTTAATGTAATTTTGTGTAAGGCACATATATCGTCAATTAAAAAGCACATCCACCATAATGGAGTCCTTATTTGGAACACAATTTATTAATTAAATTACTTTCCTCAAAAATTAATTTGTCAGATGCTCGCCCACCATAAGATTCACTAACAAACGTTATCATTCCTGCTGGTGAAACACCAGTCATGAATTTTATTGTTAGTATTTCCTTTATATTGAGAATAAAATCTTATACGACAGCAAAGGCAACTTGGTTTTTGAATAAATATTTCAGTACAGTCTAAAACAACTCTACATGTTGGAAAATTTTGAATGCACCTAGGTAAATTTTGAAATTTCTTCATGTGATGGGAAATAAATGGTAGGATTAAGAACTACGCTGAGTACATCTAGCATTTCAAAGAAATAATTTTACATAACTGACCAGAGATACTGAATAAAGCAGCAAGTGTTACATAGCTCAGATCCAATTTTAACTTAGTCATGGTTAAAATAATTCTTTCCCTAATACCAAGTCTATGTGATCTTGTGTCATGAACTACTTTTCTGGTCATTTCTTCTAAACAGTTAAGAATCTGTAAGCTAGATATACCTGTAAAACTTCTTAAAGCATTATCTGTATTCAAAATATTACACAAACTTGTGATCTGGTGTGTATTCACTTGAACTTCAAAGTCACGTACATGAACCTTATCTTAATCTAAATTTTCAAGAATATTGGTAACATCACTTTCACTAATATCTTCATTCAAATTTAGTGTTAACGTAACACTTTCTGCTGTTTGCTCGTTAACTTGTGTGTCAGCCTCAGAACAATCAATTGATCACAAGTATCACTATATTCTTCATTTCGTTTGGTCAGTCTTTTAACACGTGTGGAATCTAATTTCTTTGGGGTCACTGTAGAGTGGTAAATTTTGGGATGGTACAGCTATTTTTCAAATAACGACTTCTTCCTCTTCTCTCACCTGTAAATAATGAAAAACATTGAGTATCAACATATTTTTAAACAAATCTATTTAAACATAGATACACACCTAATTAAAAAGAGCATATGGCACAAAAAGTAACATGCATATTATATCTAAGCCAGAAACTAACCTCTTTTAAAATAATCTTCTTTCTTGAAATGCAAGAGCACACTTTCATGAATTTAGTCACTGGTTTGCCAATTCGTAGTTTTAAAATCCATGCTTTTCTTCTTGGAAGTAACTCACTTCCCATCTCCGTTTCAAAGCAAACACGTTGGTCCTTTTTCGAGAGGAAATGAATGAAAACTCAACTCTTTGTTAACATCTTTTTAGCCCAAGAATGGCACTGAGGAACACAACAGTAGTGATTGGAGCTCATTATGTTAATGTGCCTACTTAATCTACAACTTTTCCAACGACCAACTTCAAAACAAATTTCAATTATGAATTGCACTATAATAGTCTAGTCTTTGATAAATATAAACACAAACAATCCTTAAATGTTGGGTCTTATTAAAAATCAGGTGGAATGCAGACTTGTACTCGCTGATGCTGGCACAAATTTGTATAATAAATACAATTAACAATACTTAAAACTTATAGAACTACGAATATAATAAAAAACGAAAAAATCCAATGGTAACGTCTAAACTACAATCAATCAATGGAAATCTTATGTAAAAGATAATTGAGGTTATAAAACAATGTACAAAGAAGTAGTTCAGTTATCGCCGCTACGGCGCTACGATCTTAATTTGAATCCCCAATTGCTTGTAGACGTTTTTTAAATCAAAATTATTTCTAATTTTATTTTGTAAACATTTCCTAAACAAAATTGTAAATGATACCCTTAAGCCCGCTTCACAATGTGCAAATTTTTGTTTACAGAAATTGTGGTGTCCAAATTTTAAATTTCATTAATGTACATAGTAGTACCAGAACGACTACCAACGTTGGGATGTTCTGTAAGAACGATAAAACACTATTGCCGCTACCACACCTACCACATAGTTACATCTAAATCCACATACCATGTGATTACACTTTTGTTACACAGATATATACATTTGTTTAATTGTTATAAGTTGAATTTAACTTTATTCCCACTTCAATTCTATCACATTAATGATTAAGTAAATACAAGTATAGTTTATATTTATAAAGTTTATTACGTTGGTGGCTTCATTCTACAAATTCAATGTTTGTTGTCTTCCCTAATGATATCGTCATTTATTCTCTATATATGGGCATCGGTAAATTTGCTTGTAAATCGTTTGGGTAATGTTATCTCATACAATAAAACCACTTGTATACCAAACTTTGTATCACCTTTACTAAAACATTTGACTTTACGTTTTTCACCAACTCCTGAAGACTCATGTACGGAAGCAAATGTGCTGTTTTATTTACCTCTGCCAAAAATGTTGACATTTTCTGCTAATACAATTGTAATAATAAACTGTATACATCAAATTAGACAATTTATATAGTCACTAAGAACGATGCCATCTTGACTTACGAACGTTGCCGGACCTTGCCGACGGCGGCCGAGCATCACTTCTTCAGTTTTCATGAAGGAAAATAAACAAGTTTCTAATTGAATCATCTGACTAATAAAGGCATGTTTTTATTATCTTCTTCTTATTAGTTTATAAAGTGGAAAGTTAAGAAGCCAATTTACACACTAACTTTACACAATCAATTAATTTGTTGGCAGGCATTGTATTTCATCACCTTTTTGCCGTAATTTATGCAGACCCGTTTTTATTCTATTCACTCATGCGATTCGAACTTTTTTTAAGTCAACACACAGTTGGCATTAATAATCGAAAAATACTGTTAAAGTTTATTTTTATTTATCGTCGCCATGTCTCCAAAACCAGTGGCGTGCCGTATTCCAGTGGCCTATCAAACTTATGTTTTTTTTTAAATGGAACACCCTATATATTATTGCAGTTTTGGAAAGCACTTAAAGAGTACTTCTTTTTCTATGTTTTTTACATGTCATATCCCTAACTTTAGCGGTTTCGCTATTATAACCGCTTTTCCGAAAAATTTGACCATTTTTGGGATTTTTTTTACAGAAACTAAATCGCGCCGGCGAGTAAGTTTTGTATTCAGGGACAGGCAGAAGCCTGTTCTACCTTCACGTATTTTTTTTTTGGGTACTTTTGATTGGCATTCGCAAATTCTTATTTTTTTCGATTATTTCAAATTGCACCCCTCTAAAAAAATTACAGAGTTGGATAGCCAAAACTTCAAATTTTCATTGGTACTATTTACACATTCCCTAAAAAAAGTTTAAAAAGATGCGTAGATGTCAAAATATCTAAAAAGTCAAATTAAGACTCAACTAAAGACACCAGCTGTTTGATTTCTGATAAACGTTGTGAAAATGCTACCAATTCAAGAAGAAATGGTTGACATGGATTTTATATTATATTATTACAAGAATTGTTTATCGGCGTCACGAGTGTACGCTGAGAGATATCTTGGCAGAGCACATTCCCATTCACGGGCTTTTCAAAGAATCTTGAATAAGTTTTACAAATACTCAAGTGAAAAAATACAACTTAAACTAAATGTTCAAAATGACGACCATCCCTTTTGAGGCATAATTGCACTCTTGACTCGCAAGCCCTAGACACCTTCCTGAACATTTCTGGTGATACATCACGGAAAGCTGCTGGAATCTAGTGCCGCTAGCCTCGGCAGTAGTTGGTACCGTGTTGTAGACCTTATTCTTCATTGGAAAAATGAGGGGGAGTGAGGTTTGGTGACCATGGCGGCCACGTGTTACTGGACCCCCATGAGTCATCAAGATATTCCCAAACAGCATAGCTAGAATATGCAGTAGCTTCGTCGTGTTGGAAAACCATCTGTCGTCGAGTGGCTAAAGAGACATCTTCTCACGAAGAAACCGTAAATAACTTGCCGTTAAGGTGCCCCTCGGAGAAGTACAGACCCAGAAGGTGTTTGCCTACTATGCCACCCCAAACATTCAGTGACCATATTTGCTGGTGGTTTCTAATTCTCATAGTGTGCGGGTTGTCATCAGCATAATAATAACAGTTGTGGCATAAGAAACGCTTCCTCTTCATGGATTTTGTTGGTAACCCACATGCAAAAGTCCTGCTTGAGTTGAAAGTCTTGAGGTTGTAAATCCTGGTACAGTTGAATCTTGAACTGATGAAACTTGTACGTCTGGAGAGTACGATGCACAAAACGCATTGAAATCTCGGTATTCCTACTAATTTCACGCACACTGGTTTGAGGATTTTCCACAGCTGCTGCCAGAACTTGCAATGCATTTTCTCCGGTTCAAACTGGTTTTGTTGCAAATCAATTCAACACTTTTTGAAAACCTCGTGGATCGGGATGTGTTCTGCCAGGATATCTTTCAGCTTACACTCGTGACGCTAATAAACAATTTTTATACCATTTTTCAAGAATAAAAACCATGTCAACCATCTCTTCTTGAGTTGGGAGCATTTTAGTAACGTTTCATCAGAAAACGAACAGAAGGTGTTTTCAGTTGAGTCTCAATTTGACTTTTTAAGTATTTTGACAACTGCACATCTTTTGTTTTATCATGGCACACTTGTAGGTAGCGTTGATTAACAAATCGGAGTTTTTTTTATAAATTTTTTTCAGTGAATGTGTTTTTTTATAGTACCAATGGAAAATTTGTTTGTTTCTGTTAACCAACGCTGTAATTTTTTTTTAGGGAGGTGCTATTTGAAATTTTCGAAAAAAATGACAATTTGAAAATACCAATCAAAAATTTTCTTTTATAAAGTATCCGAAAAAAAATACGTAAAGGTAGAATAGACCTCTTCCTGTCCCTCAATTGAAAACTTATCCGCCGCCGGCGCGATTTAGTTTCCATCAAAAAATTCCAAAAACCGCTAAAGTTATGGGTATAACATGTAGAAACATAAAAAAAAGTACTTTTCCAGTGCTTTCCAAAACTGCAATAAATATAGGTTGCACGAATATTCAAACTTACATTTTAATTTTTATAAACAGATAGAGATTTTAATTTATTTTTTATACCATACTAAAAAATAAAGCTTTGATACTTTTAATACTTAAATACATTTGGTTTTAAATACCAAATAGAAATAAAATCAAATCGTTCTAATTGTACCCAAGTATACGCACTTTGGCCTTTTGAAAAGAGCTTTAATTAAATTAATTTACGTGTACAGCGTATTTCGGTTTTTTACGAAATGAATTCCTAACGTGATCGCGCACATTTTAAAAGTTTAGCAATTACACGTTTATCAAAAGGTAGATTTTCTAAGTAAGATGTTTCTTAAACATATTTAATTAAGGGTCTTAATGTTACAACCGCTGATAACAGGACTGACATTACGAGAACTGAATTAATTAAATTCAAGTTTTTGGTTAAATGTAATGAACAGTTTTGTATTTTTTAGATGGTATCGGACTTAATATGATGCTTTGAAACGATAATAGAATTAGTTTTTTTAAATTATTTTATTAATGTTATTTTAAACGTTTCAAGCAACATTGTAATGTGTATTATATACAGGGTGCTTATGTAAGATTACCTATATATGGTGAACCAAGAACTTAACTAAGTTAAGTAGTATCTGAAAAATTCCATTACTTTCTTATTGGAAGTCATCTTTAGAATCTAGAATTAATGACAAAAATTTGTTAGGGTTTAAATTTTAAGACAATGTCAATTATTTTAAAAAGTGTTCTTTTAAAAATTCAATTATTTTATAATTTATGGTCGACTTCCACTGTGACCGAAAGACCGTAAATTTGAAAGTATTTTAGGTTTTAATTTTTTAGATTTTAAATCCATTTGTTCATCGTAGAAATTTAATAGGCAGGTAACCTTATACAGAGTTCTTCACGGCGAGTGGCCTATTAGAGGTTATGGTAAAACTTGTTACGATAAAAAGTCACGTTCACTAGCTTTTACTTTTCTGACGTTAAAATTTTCCTGCATTTGTGTTAATTTCTTGTTACGGCCCTGTCTACTTTCACTGCGAGTTTAATAGGACAAAGTCAACGTCTAAATTCAATTGCGCTCGTTTCACTGTAATGATAAATTAAGCGGAATGTTGTTTAGAATGAACGTTTGTATGTGAGCTTACTGACCTATATTTCACCACGTGGCAAATAGTTTGCTTTATTGGTTGTCTCTAATTATTACAGTTTTTTTGTCCGATCGTATTTTCTGGGATTACCTTGCTTGATGTCTGCTGAGATTTTATTATGTCCAGAATTTGTGGGTTGTCTTTTAGAACCGTTACTGCCTTATGTTGTTGTAATTGGAAGGATTAACCTCTCGACCTTTACATGTACTCGAGGAAGTGGTATTTGGAAATAAACCTATGCTGTTAGGAGGTGTCGGTTAGAACTCTGTCACGCAAGATAGCGGAGACCGGCGACGTTGGTGTCTCGTCTTAACACCGGAAAGGGCTTTCTTTCAATACTGTGCCGCCAACATAAATTGCCATCAGAGCTTTGCTTTGCAGCTATTTCAATTTTAGCGTGTGTATCTGAACAATCCAATTACTAGTACCAAACCGTTTCTTAACTATAACTGGGAACTATTGATGTCGAACGCTTCAAAATGACGCCTTAATGACTGATACACGTATGTAATCCTAGTTTAAGTAACTTGTCTCAAGATATGTTTAATGTTGAAGAACTTTATGTCGCTAGACAAATTACTTGTCCTCGACGGTTTTTTATCCTGTTTGTTCGTATTGTTATCAGATTAACCTTGACTACTTTGATGAATTACGTTATAAGTCAAGGTGACGCTTATAAATAATTTATTATTGTTACATTTGAATCCTCAAGCTCTGTGTGCTTAGCTAGCGGGATAAGTTCGTCGTTCAAGGAGAATAAGGACCCGTCTCACTCAATAACTACGGCTATCTAGGTTTGTCTATTACTTGTTTGCTGTGTGGCTAATTAATTTATATTTATAGGTGTGAAATATCAACAAGAGAGCGTGATATTCTGTATTGCTACCGATCTTCTTTATGTATGTCTTATTATGTTTGTAACTGACTTAGCAGCTCTTAAACCGATGCAACTATTTTAATTGCCCATTAACCAAAGTTTCTGTAACAAACTATATAAATTGAAAGTGAAAATTTGCATACAGAGCGTTTTGGAAAAGTTCTATTTAATGAAAATAGTGACGCTGTTGTAACATTTCTGGATATACCAGAAGTTGACCATAACTTTTTTATTTTAAATAGCATGTCATGTTTTTATACAAGATTTAAATTCTACTCAATATTTTAGGGTAACTTTTAATACTAGCACCATTAACGAACTCTAAAATTAACATTCTTTCAGCAATTTCCATGTTAAGGCTATCTTATATAAAAATTAAACTTTGAAATTTAATAACACCTCCTATGTTGAAAATAAATACCTAATTTTTTCTCATACACTGAAGAGAGAGGTGTATGGATAAACTACATATGTTCAAAATTGTACAGTGTGCTCAAAAAGAACGGCAAACTTTGACAACTTTGATTTTCATTCTGTCCTTATTTTAAACAGAACATATTGTATATTGCAAGATTAATTGCTTTATTTTTTATTACGTTTTGTCCTGTATTAGCATTTCCTATAGCTGAAATGTACATTTTTTGAATTATTTCGAATTGTCATGATATATTTATTATAAATTGTGTTCCATGATAGTCAAATTGATTCAGTTAAATTGTTTAAAAACAACGAAAGAATATAAAGAATTTCCATTAGTATTAATTACTTAGATAAAAACATTATTTATTTGCTCACATAAAAAACTGACAAACTACTTAAAAAAATTATAATCGTGTTTTTTAGGATACTAAGTACATATACTCCAGATGATTTCCATTTATGTGTAAGCATTTTAATATTCGGGACATAGTCATAATGGGGCATCAGGGGTCCGGACTAATCGCCGAATTGACAAAACGCCGACTTTATAAACAAATCGCCAAAAAATGACAAAAAGCCAAAAATGTTTCTATGGACAAATCGCCAAATGTGGGCAGAACTCCGAAAAGTGAAAAACGACGCCTTACCGATCGTAACCTGGCGTCGGCCTTGAACTTCAACTGAATTCGTTGGAAAATTCGCTGTTTCACCCAAATATCGCACAATTTTTTTTTAAACTACAATGTTACAGTGGAAAGTATGAATGATTGGTGTAAACTACGACAACACAAAATATATTTGAATTAATTACATCAAATACAGCAAAGGAAAATTTGAATTACAAAAATGTTTATGAAACGGCATTTTTATGCTTAACCTGCATGATGTTTACTCTTCAAGCGCGTCATCAAGACAATTCGCAAACTTATACCTTCTAAAATTATTATACCATTACGTGAATTGGAAGTTGAGCAAACGTTACATTACACAATTTTGGTTCTATTCTGCGAATTAATTGGACCTACATTTTTCAAATTATGACGTCGCGAAAGGGAAGAAACAACAAAATGTTACTCTAGCGGATTCAAATTACGCGAATTTTTGCGGGCAACTATTTGGATCTTATTCCGCAAATTGCCTAGATCGATACTTTTTGGTGTTGCAAAAGAGCAAATTTTTGAAAATTGCTTTTTGCAGCCATTTACCGCCTGTAGTTCAAACATCTCTTGTTCTTTTACAAAAATCAAAAAAGGATTCAAAAAGTCGCCGTGTGAACTTCTCAGCAGTTCAGTTTGCAAAAAACCCGACGAAAAAAATAGAACAGTTTTTAATCTAAATCTGAAAAAGTACCAAATTCTCGAATTCGGGAAAGAGCCAAAATTAGCGTAGCAGTTAGACTCTTCCGCGCGCGGGAAATAACCACAAAAAATTTTTTTTAATTTTCTTTTTTGCAACGTTATATCTCAAAAAGAATCTATCTGGGCAATGTGCGGGATAGAATCTTAACTATTGCCCGCAAGAAACCGCGCATTCTCAGTGGCATTTCGGGTGTTTCTCCTCTACAAAACGATCTATTTGGATCGCTTGAACAAAGACGCTACAAATGTATGTAGTTTTTCCCGTTTCATGATTATTTCCACTTACCCCCCTTTTCAAAACAATTTCTCTGGCCTATATCTAATTCTTCCATTGTGTGCAAAGTTTAATTTTACATAAACATCATGTCCAGGATTCATGTTTTAAGGCTGAACTACCCGTTCCCCCCGACAAGCGGTAGATTTGTTAGTGAGCACAATGGTGTGGCAAAGAAAGTTGATCCCAACAATTCGTAAGCAGCTAAGATTTCATTTAATACATGAAATTTTTTTGTAATGTTTGTAAGTAGGGTATATTTGTAAATGGGTGACAGTTCGTCAAAGCAATTTTGTAGGCGGAGGTTTTTTCACCGGCAGATGGGTAAGCGTTTCTCAAAGCAATTGTAGGTGAAGGTTCTTCAACCGGCAAATGGTTGACAGTTTCTCAAAGCAATTGTAGACGGAGGTTCTTTCGTACGCGTTGCAGGAGGCAATTGTATATGCATTGTACGTGTTATTCTTGGTGGTCTTAACAGGCGTAACGTATACATCATATTGACCTGTATCATTTACCTGTACTGCGTTCTATAGACATCGTATAAATTTTAAACCAGACGATACTAATCGTTAAAAGAATTCTGATGCCTAAAATTTATTACCGTCTGGAAGTTGTTTTAATTAACGTATGCATTTCATTGACCTGTCGTTGACGTGTATTGTATTCTATAGACATCGTATAAATTTTAAACCAGGCGAAAATAATCGGTAAAAGAATTCTGATGTTTACAATTAATTACTGTCTAAAAGTATTCATTTTGTTGACCTGTGTTGTTTGGTATATACATCGTTGTAAGAATTTTGACCCTTAAATACCGTCTCAAGGTTGTCGTTGTACTATATACGAGGGAGGGTTTAAAGCAGGAGTTCAGTATTGTTTCTGGTTCAGTCGTAAGTTGAACATTAAGTCGTTATGATGCAATGTAAAAACTGTGCAAAACGTTTACCCGACGCGATAATTTAAAAGACATCAACTGTCATCGTGCATCGTTAAGAAACGTCGTGTCGACAATAAAGGTTGCTCTTCAAATGACGTATTTTGTGAAATGTGTAATGTATATATTTCGAGCGTGTGTCACTCTGCACATTTGCGAAGTAACGCACATAAGAAAAACGCGTTCGTTATAATAGATGACGGAATCGAAAAAAATTTCTGGCGCGTTTGGTAATAAAACAGTGAGTTATAGAGTTAGCGGTAATAAACAGTACGTGGATATTAACGAGTTTGGGCATGATAATCGGGAAAAAGTTTTAGCTCTTGTACAAAGCATCATTGATTTGCACAAATCGATTAAAGTAAATTTGGAATGTTTCGGTGTGTATTTTTGTCGACTAAAATGGATATTGAAATAAAATCGTTTAATACCAAAAATAAAATTATCAGTATGGCCTCCCACTTGTATGAAATATACGAAATACTTTTTGGAAGAAATAAAATAAAAATGTCGTAATTTCAAGAAAGAGATTCTGGATGGTTTTAGTAAATATTATATATATTGAAATTAATGTGAATAAATATAATCCAATAAGTGCATCGAGTTATATAGATTTACCGTATGCTATTAAAACAAAACATGCGGTTATTAACATTCACAATTCTGATAACGCTGGCTTTGCGTGAGCCATAACGTCTGCTTTTTACAAACCGAAAGGATTATCTCAAAGAACTTCGTCGTATCCCGATTATCGAACTGTCGGATTCAATTTTTCAAATATAAAATTTCCAGTACAATTAAGTGATGTACCGACGTTTGAACGTTTAAATAACATATCTGTAAATGTGTACGGCGTAAGTAGTAACTTTAATAGCGTTTTACAAAAAATGACTCACACTATAATTGCGTTGTACGTTTGTGAACAAAAACAATCTCGCCATGTAAATTTGCTGCTGGTGACCGACGATTCGGGAAATAGTCATTGTTGGATCAAAAACTTATCTCGTTTGAATTCATCGCAAAAGTCTCGTAACGAACATAAAAAATATATATGTGAAGGATGTTTAGTACATTTTTCGATCGAAACAGATCTCATTCGACATCAAAATGACGATTGCAACAAAGTGAAACTAAATTTACCAACTGTCGCAATGAAAATAAACAAATATGGAAAAGAAGTGAGAGAAAACATTTTAGAGTTTGAAAATGTTGAAAAACAATTAAAACTTCCGTTCGTAGCGTATGCAGATTTCGAAGCTATACTAAAACCGATTGCTGAAGACGACAACCTTAACCGGAACCCCGACATGGAAAATCAATCGTATACGGTACGATGTTACGAACACGAACCGTATTCTTTCGCTTATTACATTAAATGTAGTTACGACGATGGTTTGTCAAAACTAAAAATGTTTCGTGGAAAACACTTCGTTCAAATATTTATGAATACGTTAGAAAATGACGTTGTACAAATTTATAAAAAATATATAAGTGACGTGCAAGATATGATTCCTTTAGCAGATTTTCAAGAAGAATCTTTTCGTAACGCTAATTATTGTCACATATACAAAATTTATGGAAATTAAAGATAAAGTGTACGACCACGATCATATGACCGGTTTATATCGTGGTCCCGCACATTCGGTGTGCAATTCAAATTACAAAGTTCTTAAATTTATACCGATATTTTTTCACAACCTACTATCTAATTACGACTGTCACATGTTCGTAAAAAAATTGCTTTGAATAAAGAAGAAGTAGACGTAATTGCTCAAAATAAAGAAAAATACATTTCGTTTTCAAAAAAGTGTTGATAGATGTTTTGATCGATTCCAAAGGAAAAAGCTATAAACAAGTTATAAAGTTGCGATTCGTCGATTCGTTTAGATTTATGGCGTCGTCACTGGAAATACTCGGATCGTATTTAGAAAATGACAAATCTTCCGAAATTAGAAAATACTACCCGGACGATGTAAAATTTAAGATGATACGCCAAAAAGGGGTTTTCCCCTATTCTTTTGTGGATTCTTTTGAGAAACTCGATGTTACGAAGTTACCTGATCGCATAGACTTTTACGATGTTTGAAACGATGAACACGTTTCGGAAGAAAATTACGCAAGAGCCCTACGAGTGTGGAACGTTGTTCAGTGTAATACTTTAGGCGATTACAGTAATGTATATTTAAAGTCGGACGTATTATTGTGACGAATATTTTTGGAAAATTTTGCACCATATGCATTGAATATTATAAATTAGATCCGTGTCATTATTTTACGGCGCCCGGATTCGGTTGAGACGCTTTATTAAAAATGACCGGCGTAAAACTCGATTTGTTGACCGATATCGATAGGGTGCATTTTTTTAAAAGCGGTATACGCGGCGGCATCAGCATGTGTTCGATACGTTTGGCTAAGGTGAACAATAAATTTACTCTCTATTATAACTAGTCGAAACCGTCATCTTATATCCTTTATTTGGATGCTACGAATTTATATGGCCACTCCATGCGACGTAAATTGCCTACGGGGGAATTTCGATGGTTAATGGACGCCGAAATTCAACAGTTATCGATTTGCGATCTCGATGAAGATTCAGACGTGGGATACGTATTTGAAGTAGATTTTCAGTATCCGAAAGAACTGCACAAATACCATAATTGTTTACCGTTTTGTCCCGAAGAAATGTTTCCTCCCAATGGAAAAAGCAATGCCTCGACCACGGTTTAAAACTTTTACACGATCATAGAGCGTTACAATTTAAACAGTCGAATTGGATGAAACAATATATAGATTTTAATACGAACAAACGCAACAACGCTGTTGCAACAAGTTGATGAACAACATTTTTTTCGGTAAAACAATGGAAAATGTCAAAATAGGGTAGACATCAGATTGGTGACGCATTGGGAATCGTATTATAGAAGGACCGGAGTGGAAGCACTTGTAGCAAAACCTAATTTTAAATCGAGTAAAATATTTTGCCATAATTTGGTGGCCGTAGAAATGGAAGTATTAGAAGTTCGATATAATAAGCCTTTGTTTGTAGAATTCCCAATTTTAGAATTGTCAAAAACCGCCATGTACGAATTTTTTTATGATTATTTAAAGCGTAAATACTACAATAATGTCGAATTTCTATATACGGATACCGATTCGTTGATTTTAGAAATAAAATCGGAGAACGTGTACGAAGATATGAAAAACGGCATAGATAGATACGATACATCTAATTATTATATCGATAATATTCATGACATTCCTCGCGGAACACTGATATTGGAAAAATGAAAGATGAATACGCCGGAAACGTGATTGCGTTGTTTTTAGAACTGGAGCAAAAGCGTATTGTATACAATTATTGTCGGATTTAATAAAAAGGCCAAGGGTGTAAAGCAATACGTTATAAACAAATATTTAACTTTAAACGATTATAAACGAGTAGTGACGGAAGGAAAATTAGTATAAAAAAATTTATGTTTTTGATCACATTTTCATACAAAGTATACAGAATTAAAAAATAAGATTGCACTTTCTGCTCAAGACGACAAACGTTACATTATGGAAGATGGTTTTCACACGTTGGCTTTGGGACACAAACGATTGACGACTTGGCAAAAGAATTCGAAATAAACGAACGTCTAGGCAATTTAATAAGCGCTTTAGCGATAATTAATTGTAGATTTGTTTATAATTAAATTATCCATTTAAATTAATAATTTATGTTATGTATCGTTTGTATATATGTAATTAAATTGTATATATACGTAATGTAAATAAAAATGTATGTACTTATAATACGTTTGTTTTCGATATCCAACTGTTGTCTTTAGAATCGAGTCCAAACCATTTTACGTAGACTCTGTTTCCTTTTCGTCGTAGAACATTTTCTACTAAGTAAACGTCGGGACGTTTGACTCGTTGCAATTCTTTATCATAAAATTCACCTAAAATATTGTCACCCGTACTATCTTTTAGTATATACGTCCTGGGATTAGAATTTTGAATTTTCGAAATGCGAAAGATTTCGTTGGTGCAATTTGGAATGTAATTTTTTGTAAAAGCGTGTCTACTTTTGCTAATCCTAACGTAATCACTTTCTCGAAATTTAGCTAAGGTAGAATACGTAATTTTCATAAAATTATAAACAGTTTTTAAAATATGCGATGCGTTGTCAGTTTTCTCCTGCTTATATTTTTGTATGTAATAAATACGATAAAGGGCCTACAGGTCCTATTAATAATATGTTTTAGAGTTATTACAAAATTTCGATATTTAAAATCATGATTGGATTTTTGTTTAAATAACGCTATATCTATATTTTACACCAACAAATCATATACATTATTGGAATTAACATAGTTATAATGCTAAAGTGAATACTTAATTTACATTATTTAATAGGTAATTAACGCGATTTACATATTACAAACAAGTTGCGCTTATCATAAAAAAAAACAGAAAATTGTAATATATGGTGACCCATCGCATTTTTCGCATTCTGTTGAATGATCCCCTTATTTTACCTGGCTAGTGCAAAGCACCACGCCGCATGTTTTGATTTACTATATGCTATAGTTTGTTGTGTAAGAGAAACCAAATGTGTTAAGCGCTAGAATTTCTTGTAGAAACTTTTTAGCTACGTAACAACGAAAACCGACTTGAGTCACGTATTTGGACGCACTTTAACTTATAAAAGTACTGTAATTCAACTACATTAAACACATCAATAATTTTAAATTGTACCGTGGAATTGACTGCGGTAAAATTACAGTCATGTTTATAATCCCCGTTTAAATATCTGATTTTACCGTTTCAATATTTTTAAAAACTCTTATAAAATTAAGCGTTCGTTATCTAACATTTAGAAAGAAGATAGCAAAAATGCAACCCTGTTTAGTTTAAATTTAAATGATACAGTAAATTTAATAATCTCGTTATTTATCATTTAAAATAGAAAGCACATTTTGACCTTCAATTTCTTTTATATTTTGATTCTTAATTCCTACAAACTTTTTATAACCCTTCATTCAAGGCCAATCGCATTTTTTTAGATGCATCGAAAATAAATGCATTTACCTATATTAATATTCTCAAAAGAAATAGTTAGAGGAACATGAGTAATATAGGTAATAATAATTAATAATAATTACAGTAATACATAATTTAAAATAGAAATTGAATACTTTATTATGTGTGTAAATCTAAAAATGAAAAGTATAGGAATGTTCTTTCGATCGTTCTTAGTTTTATTGGTTTGCTTAAATTTTATTTTAAACGAGTAAGATTAACATTCTTTCTATTGTATTCCCACATTCTAAATTACGGAATCAAAATACATAATAATTAAACAATCACTCATTAAGTCTAAGTAGCGGTTTTAATTAACAATTATACAACACCCACAAGATGGCGAGGCTCGACGGCGACCATCTTACACAATCAGGGAAGCGGGCGTCAAATGAACCTCCTCTAATTACGCAATTTCTGTACATGAACTAATTGCTTTTGGTACACTATGTACACCCATAAGACATGCACATGTTTACATTAATTATGCATTCATATACCTGTACAGAGTGTACCAAGGCAATATACATGTCAGAGACCAATTACTTTATGTACTTGTATACTATGTACTTGTCGTCTGCATAATTAGCACAATGTACAGAGACCAATTACTTCATGTACTTGTATACTATGTACTTGTCGTCTGCATAATTAGCACAATGTACCGAGGCCAATTACTTCATGTACCGAGAAAATGTATGTAATTTTGGGGCAGAAACAATTACACCCTCAGCAAGTAGGGAAAGTAATTAAAGATGTACAAAGCATGCACACATGTAGGTACTGCATGTACCTTCGCAACCACTCTTCGTACTTGCAAGTACACGCCGTGTACTTAGCGCAATTGCGTGTACAGAGAGTATGTACAGCGAGTATGTAACTTTGTCCCAGAAAAGACATACTCTATCCACTATAGTATACATAAGATTCCTTTTGTTTTTACTTTTAGTATCGGTTTGCTGATGATGATGGCTTAGCTATTAAAGCACGTGTTCTAGTATAGTTCTTTTGGTGTTTTCTTTTTTTGTTACAAATAAACGTTGCAGTTCTGAGTTCCGTGTAACTAGCGCCCTCTATAAGAATCAAATATAAAAACAAATTCAAGGGATGTATCAGCTTTCAAAACATATTCGTATAAATTTTTATTACAATGTTGCCAGTAGTTTCGGCAAAATCGTAAAAAATGTATATACATTATTTTTTCTCAACGCCCTTTATCTTGAATACAGATGGCGTTACACTAATTTTTACTAAGCAAACCCCAATTATTTCTTAGATTTCTACCTATTCTAGAGACGGGGCCACCTTTTTTTTTGAAACACCCTGTATATTTCTTCCTGACACTTATATAAGGCATTTCAACGCTTTTGTTAAAATGGCGTCTGTAGGGCAAACAAATCTTTGTTTTCATTGGAATGTGTGTAATTTCTGTTTATTTTTTGTAATTTCAGTGGTTGTTTTAATTAAGTTAGTTATAGAATCTGTGAAAGAGTATTTTAACTCAATATATATTTAAAATTACAAATAACAGGGTTTTTAAAAAAGTTAACACTGTTACGATTTCCTCTACTGCCACAGTTCACTACACAACCAAATGCTAGCATTATGTTATATTACAAATCAATTAAACGTATAAACTATATTAAAATCATATAACTCAATGATAAAATCCATCTAATTATAAGTAGAGGAAGATAGCCGGTTCTGGAAGCTCACTTCCTCACCTCTGACGTCACAGCTCATAATATATCTTTCTCTCTTTAACCTATTGCTTGTGTATATACCTTTCCTTGTCACTACGTCATAATACCAACATACAGGGGGCATTGCAAAAAGTTCCTTAACGTTTTGAACTACATTCCTTTAATAGAAACATATACAGGGTGCATTCTAAAAAAATCTTAACAATTAACAATCTCACAAAATACAATTACATTGCCAAACGTAATCAAAAATTGAAATCGATGTCCCAGGCTCATTATTATGTAACTGGTTCTTTAATTATTTAGCCGCCACGAATGCTTTTGCAATATAAAGTGCAGTAACGATGAAGCTGTTCTATAACTAAATGTATAATAATAAATGTAAGAATTCTAATTTTTCCAGCATACAAATACATTTTTAAAAAAGTAATCAAAAACGTTGTAGTCGTCTTATCATCAGACTGTATATTTCAGGCCCCACGAACAGAATTTCTTCGCTTTACGATTATAAAGTGTACGAACCATCAATCAGCTCTAAAACTAAATATTCCTTAAATAGGTTTATCATTGGGAATAAACATACCTGTCATAACTCAACGTCAACCACATGTACATTTATTTTGGTTCAAAAGGCTCCATCAAAATTTGCATGTTTGAATGGGAAAGTAACTTCTTCCAATCATAGCAATGTAATAATCACAATTTTCCTAGCATACAAATACATTTTAGAAAGTTCCAGTTGTATTATCATCAAACGTTACATCTCAAGCCTCACGATACAGTAATTCCTATGCCATACGATTACAAAGTGTATCAGCTCTAAAACTAAATATTCGGTTTAAATAGGTATATTATTACTAATCAACATATCAGACGCTCCAGGTCAGAGGTCAAAGGTCAGGTCAACTTGTAACCCCCCGCCTAAAATCAGCGCCTGGACCTCCTAAACAATTTGACGTATCGATTTCCGAAATCGGTTCAGCAGTTTCGGAGGAGAAGACGAACATACAGACAGACAGACAAACCGGGCAACGATTTTATGTGTGTAGATTGTTTTGTGTATATACAAAAACAAATACTTATCCTATTGTATTCTGTATATTCAACTACGTATTAACAGTATTAATAACTAAGTATAAAAGGCACATGCTAAAAATATATAGATGTAACTTAAGAAATACATATAAAAAGTAATCTTCCCTCGTTATATATGGAAAGATTTTATAAACTCTGAACCTCTATTCATACAATTATCAAACGTAAAACTATAAAAATACAGATTAAAACACAGAATAAATTATATACATAAATCACCATTATTCTACCTAACATATTATAATTCTACAAAAATCATAAAAATCCTAGGGATAAGAAATTAACAAAACAAAAGTTAATGGTCACAATGGTATTCTATAATGACCCCAAGCTAATGTACTACCACAACCATTAGGACGAATTGATTGAACGAATTGATTAGTAATAATGCTGATAACGATTTGCCATAGAGATTTGTGGCATCTAGGTAGTTGATAAAAGAAGTGGGTTTTGACACATCATAACTAGCCATGTATTCATTAATAACTTTCAAATGTCGAATGCTGCACTGACTAACACCACCTCTAATATCCTTTTTTATAAAATGAAACATATCAATATCTGTTAAAAGCTCCAGTTCTACTTTAGTATATTTAAGCATGGCGGTCCAAGATAAACCAGGTGCAGTAAAAAAGTTTGCAGGATCCAAGTCATATATTTTTCCACATTCGCTTCTAAATGCTTCAACGACGTCTGATAAAAGAATAACATCCGTTTTTAAGTATAAGTCGCTGTATTCTCCTATGGAACTAATATTAAATTTTTTCCAAACCGTTTGCGCATGAGTATAGTCTTCTATTGATATATGGCATCCTTTTAGCTCATTATAAAATTCTACACGTAACGGTAGTCGGTTGTGATTTAATTTTTCTAAAGAATCAACAAATGAATATGAAAACACTCCCTTGTTTCTCATAAGTTTAAATTCATCTTGATCCGGAAAATAATGTTTAATAGCCCGACATCGGTCATTGTTTAAATTGTTTGCTAACTGATCAAGACTAGCAGGCATGAAACGGAACGAGTATAGGAACCTCATTTTCAAATACTTGTTTCGTAATCCCCCATTTATGTTTTCCACCGTATCCACCAGAATATGTTTCGAGAATGAAATATACTTTTCCTTATTTTCCGCAATAACGTCTATCGCGTCACCTCCCACACCTAAAGTTTTTATAAACAAATGAGCATCATAATTTAATAAATTATGGAAAAACACTGGTATGAAGTACGGAATTTTAAAATTAAGGTGCAAATGCTATCCGCTGGTCCAAGATATTTTCCCGTCAAGTGGTCGTGATTTCGCACTCTATCATCACGCTCTTGGAAAGGTTTTTCACAAATATGACAGTTTTCAGATGAAATAAAAGCGGCACTCTCCTCTTCAGTAAGTTCAATCATAGGCACTATATGTTTTAGGTGATCATTGTAAATTATTTTAACGTCATCTTCTAAACGTTTACAAAACACTTCTGCACAATCTGGTCCACGATATGAAACATATTTTGATAACATCTCATTATAACTACATTTTATATAATATGCAAAAGAATAAGGTTGATGGATATGCGTTTTTCCGTGTACGATTCTGTATCATCTCTTTTACAGTATGAAATAGGCATCAGCAAAGATTCAAAATCTGCATACACAATGAAAGGTATTCTTAGTTGTTTTTCAATTCCTTCAAATTTTAAAATATTTTCAGGTACTTTGTTCCAAAACTTATCAATTCGCAGTTCCCTCGTAGGAAGTCGACCCCTTATGTGATTACAATCATAATTTTTATGTTCGCATAATTTATCTTCATCACTAAAGTATACTAAACAACCATCACAAAGATACTTCTTATGTTCACGTTTCGATAATTGGGAACCCACAAGTCTAGATAAATCCCGTATAAGACAGTAATGTGAATTACCAGCGTTATCATCTATTAACAGTAAATTCACATGCTGATCACGTCTTTTTTCTGTAAAATGTAGCGGTCCCACAATTTCATATTCCAAACATCCATTTTTAAGGTTCGAATCAATGCCATATACGTTTACGGAAATGTTGTTTAACTTCTCAAATTTATTAATGTCTCTCAATTTTACAGGAAACTCAATATCAGCAAATTTTAAACAGTTCGTGTATTTTTCATAATTACTAACACGCTCTGGATGATGTTTCGGTGGATACAATTGTGCTAGGATACTCCACATATAACACTTATCATCAAAATTTCGAATATTGATTACAGCTTTTTTATCTTCAATTGGCTTAGGTAGTATAATGTAAGATGAAGCCCTTAGAGGATTGCATTTATTAATATTTAGTTCTATAAATAACAGTCTCTGCAATGCCCATCCACTATCTTTTCTTGAAACTCACTTGCCTTGTTATCTGTCTCGTCCATTAAGCTATGATAAGTTTTGTCAAGATCTGTCGAAGCATCACAATTCTTAAACTTCATGTTAAATGATTTTATCTCCTCTTCACCTTTTGAGGATAGTGTAAATTCTCCAAATAGTTCAACATTCACCTTCACACAAAAATGTTTATTGATTTCCTGACGAACACAATCTAAAGTTTTCTGTTTCAAATACAGTAGAAACTCCTTTACATCCACGTGAACTCGATTATCATCTGCAGAGATCCGGTATGTGGCGATTCTGTTTTTAAACGCGTTGTTTATTATAGTTACTCTACATCCTTTCACTACACTTAATTTGTTTTTATGTTCCAAACTTTTTTTATGCTGACTTAAATATTTTGTCGGGATATTAATACCGCACTCGGAACAAACGGTCACATCTTGAGACACCACCAGGTGTGGTATCAATACGAGCGCGTTTGGACTCGGTAACCTCCACAAGTTTCGCACGTTTTTTCCGTATTTCATGCTTTTCACTTTGATGTTTTTGAAAATGTCCTTCACTACTAAAGATGACTCCACATACTTCACATAAATGTGATGTAGATTTACAATAACCTACTTGATGTCTTCGTAGATTGTCCTTGCGGTTAAAACATCTACCACAACAATTACAAGAAAACATGTTTGATTTTGTAAGTACTTCTCGGTCCAACAGATGAGGATATACTGAAGAATCTCTTGAATATGACCATATATTTATCCAATATCGACGAAACTAGACTAAACTCAATTTTTACCGAACTATAACAATAATAATGAAAATAATAACAATAATGAACAATAAACTTTTTTATTGCAATGTTTAAATTCATCGTATTTTAGATAATGAATTTTCAAAGTATACTGATATTATAATCAATCAAACAATAATCACAGGTATAGATTACTATTCTGATGCAATTACAGGTTTTGTACGCTCATCTCACCAATAATACTGAGGTAGTTTGATGGCCTTCATAAAGAATCTCAAACATCATTTTTCACTTACCATGCACATCCTCGATAACACTCAAATAGGGTTTCTGAAACCAAATTTTACTAATTACAATTTTAATTGCACGAAACATTTTTAATGTTTGAAGTACTGTTCAGTGCAAGTCACATCAATAAACTGAGGACCTCTTTAAATGTTCTTACCATATATTCATCTAACATCAACACAGTATGAATACATTTGGTAATCGCTATACTATAACAAAAACAATGATAATGTAAATAAAACTCGCGAAATAAACAAAAATATTAAAGATTATTCATGCACTCGACGTATAAACAATAAAGGTCAGAGAAGTACTGAAATGCAACTATAAAACTTAAGATATAATTTTGCAGCGTACAAGAGACATCTACAAGTCCTCGGTGTACAAGTTCACAACTACTATTAATTAAATACCACGATGCAAAATACCAAATAAAGAATGGGGGTATGTAACAAGTAAATATATCTACAGTTTTTAAAGAACATTTTTTTTATATTTTAGTTAAAATCAACAGCGATGTCCCATATTTGCGGGTAGACTTAAAATCCATATCAGTTAATGTATCAATTATTTTATATGCATTTGAAGTTATTTCTTCTTATAAATTGATAAAATCTGCGAGTAGATGAAGTTACAAATTTTAAAGGTTATTAAAATTTACAAAAGTCGTGAAATCGTATAATTATTACTTAACTCTGAAAGTTCCCATTACGAATCAATTTTCAATTAAATTACCACAACAAATGATTACATTGCTAAACTAAGCAACATTCAAAAATGTCCGATTCTTATAGTCAACAGTTCAAGACAAAACGAGAATTAGAAAAATAGAGCATATTGAACTTGAAATGGAAACGTTAAGAAACTTTGAAACGGAGGTCTCATATTGCATGATGCTGTCGTATAGTAAAATCCGCTTACCGGGAAATCAGAAAAATGAGAAGAAAAAACTTATTGTATAGGGCGATCAAGTTTGTTCAATAAACAAGTACATTATCAGTATGTTGAGCTTTATTTCCGAATAGTATTCGATGTGTCATTTACAGTCCTTTAAATTGTGGTAAAACGAACGTAATGATAATCTTCTTGCAGATATAAATGATTTGAAATTTGAAAACATATACTTCTATTTATTTTGAACGCGGTGAGTTGCGTGCGCATGTGCCGTGTAAGTTAGTAGTAAGAGTGAGGAGATTGATGGGGGAATATAGAACGAATGGTCGCGTTTAAAAACGTTTGGTGCTATTCAAGATCGATCGAAGAACCGATGAACTGATGAACCGGTTAACCGGTAACCGTTGAACCGGTAACCGTTGAACCGGTTGTTTATACAGGTATAGGTTTTGTACAGGTTTTGTACAGTTTTGTAAAGGTTTTGTACAGGTTTTGTACAGGTTTTGTCCAGGTTTTGTACAGGTTTTGTACAGGTTTTGTACCTATTTAAAGAGTATTTAGTTTTAGAGCTGATTGATGGTTCGTACACTTTATAATCGGAAAGCGAAGGAATTCTGTTCGTGATGCCTAAAATATACAGTCTGATGATACGACTGCAACGTTCTTGATTACTTTTTTAAAAATGTATTTGTATGCTGGGAAAAATTAGAATTTTACATTTATTATTATACATTTAGTTATAGAACAGCTTCATCGTTACTGCACTTTATATTGCAAAGCATTCGTGGCGGCTAAATAATTAAAGAACCAGTTACATAATAATGAGCCTGGGACATCAATTTCAATTTTGATTACGTTTGACAATGTAATTGTATTTTGTGAGATTGTTAATTGTTAAGATTTTTAGAATGCACCCTGTATATGTTTCTATTAAAGGAATGTAGTTCAAAACGTTAAGGAACTTTTTGCAATGCCCCCTGTATGTTGGTATTATGACGTAGTGACAAGGAAAGGTATATACACAAGCAATGGGTTAAAGAGAGAAAGATATATTATGAGCTGTGACGTTAGATTTGAGAAAGTGAGGTCTCAGAACCGGCTATCTCCCTCTACTAAAGTCCGTTCAGTCTCATCTGGCGGTTATAGGATTATAGTGTAGGACGTTCGTTTTTTGTGTTCATTGTTATAAATCACGCCCTTAAAATACTTTCCATTCTATGCTATAGAAAAGAGAAACAAAGATAGTTATACACTGTTGTATATCAATATATTAAAACTTGATTTTTAATAACTAGGTAATAGAGTCCAATTTTGAATGACCGACGAATTGTCTACATCTTACAAATAATCCAGAAGTTCTCAAAATTCTACTCGATTTTTTATTTAAGTATTATTATATCCTTACACAGAGAAAAGTATTTTTTTTTATAAATGCAAAAAAAAGTTAAGATTTGATATAATTTTTTAATTATTGTAAAATATTTCTGCCTGCAATAAAAAAATGCACTGTAAACAGTATAATATATATTAGGAATATTAGTACAAAGAGCAATTTTACTTGATTTGTGAGCAAACCAATTAAAAAAATGTGAAACGTACAAAAAACATATGAAATAAATTTTATATATAAAACGAATTCTAAAACGTAATACAATAAAATTACTGGATCGTTTTCCAATATTTCAATGCGGTGTGACAGTAATTGCTGTTTTAAAATAGAATATAAATAATAATAAATAAAGAAATTATACATCCTCATCCGAGTCACTTAAATTATCAAAAATGTCTTTGCCTTCACTATCTTCACCGTTGACCGTAAAAATCAGAGGTCGTACTTCATCAATTATTTTTCGCGGTCGAAAGTGTCTTTTATTATACTTTCTGTGTGTTGGATACATCTTCTCCAGGTATCAGCGGTTATTTTATTCAGGGCCTCATTCCAAGTACTTAGAACGTGTTCTTCTCTTCCAGATGTAGCTCCAATACATTTGTCATAATATTCCTTACAAATGCCCCATACCAATTCAATTGGATTGAAGTGGCAATCATACGGGGCAAACGTAGGACTTCGTGACCATAAAACAAAACTAAATTGTCGATGACGTATTTATTACCATCTTCGGTTGCATTTTTTTTAACTATTTCAAGTAATTCGGCTTTTAACATAGAATACTCAAATTCTATATTCTTACTAAGCAACCAATCAATAATCTGGTTTTATTCCAGGAAGTCGAGGGTTTTGGTCAGTTTTTCTAGAATGGTAGCTTGCATTATCTAAAATAATGATAGACGGTTTTTCTAGTCGCCACAGTACAGATTCTTCAAACCATTTTCAAATAACTCAGAATTCATGTTATCGTGGTAATCGTAGGATTTATTTTGTGTGCCAAAATTAAACTGCTTCCCTCAACAAATCCATTTATATTACCCGCGTGAACAATTACGTAACGTTTACCATTTGATGTCTTGGCTGGTTGTTGTAAACTCTTCGAACTTGCGTCCTGCCAACTACGTTTAGAATTTCCTTTACTAAACACCCATGTTTCATCCAAAAAACAAACTGCTTTGAATTTTTGGAGTTGACATTTTAAAATATTTTCTTAAAAGACGTTCCTCATGGACACAACATGACTTTGTTCACATAAACCGAGTCTATGGTTTGTTTTCTTAAATCGGAAACCCATATGCTTTAGTAAATAAGATAAACTAGTTCTTTTTATTTCACAAACACTTTTCGTCTTGATTAAAGCCAATAGAGAATCTAAGGAAACGTGTTCTTTTTTACGTACATTTCGTAAATTAACTCACGAATAGTTTGTTTTTACTATCTGGTAGATCGAAAGAACGGATTTTATTTATCTTCCTTTTTACTGGTTCTAAATCAACACATTCATTTCTTAGATTGCACAGTCTTTGTACGGTTCACGTATGTCACGTGACAACAAATATCTCAGTAATTACTCCTTAGAAATAAGAAAGTCTATGTAGGTGATGTACCCTTTTGGCTGGATGGATTAGGCCCAACAAATTAATCAGATCTGGGCATTTATAAATAACATCTACATGCCAAGTTTCATGAAAATCGGACTTGTGGTTTAGCCGGAATCTTGTTTACATACGTGCGGACGGCCGGTCGGCATAAAAACAAAATTTTTTTGCTTCTTTGTAACATACTAACTCTACTTCGTCGGAAAAAGTGAAAAAAAGAGGGGTTAAAATTTTCGGTTTAGAAATCGTCGCATAACTTCCCATCGTATACTATGATGTGGAGTAAAAAATCGAGTAGAATTTTGAGAACTTATGGATTATTTGTAAGAAGATGTAGACAATTCGTCGGTCATTCAAAATTGGACTCTATTACCTAGTTATTAAAAATCAAGTTTGAATACACTGTCAAGAATAGCACGCACTACCTCTGAGACAGTGTATAACTATCTTTGTTTCTCTTTTCTATAGCATAGAATGGAAAGTATTTTAAGGGCGTGATTTATAACAATGAACACAAAAAACGAACGTCCTACACTATAATCCTATAACCGCCAGATGAGACTGAACGGACTATATTATACGTAAGTTTGCCCTACAGTAGCCATTTTTAAAGGTCTTTGACAACTATCTGACAGCGCATTGAAATGCCTTATTCTCTGAAAATTATCGAAAGGTTTAAATTTATTTTTGTAAGTGTCATGTCATTTTATCTACTAATACTAAATTTTTTTGAACTTTCATATTTTTTTTGTTTTAGTAATTTTATATCTTTAGTTCTAATCTTTGTCAAATACAAACAACAGATTATTTAAGAATTTAATGTGAGTAACTAACAGTAATCAAATCGTTTTAAAATTGTAATTAAAATTTACTATCACTACGATACAATTTTAATTTACTTAAGAATTTCTATATAATACCAAAGGTTCAAGTGGCAATGTATTGTATATGCGGTTGGAGGGATTACTCTTTTAGCTAATTGTTTTGTTTTGTTTGTTAACAATTTTATAGTAAGGATTAATTTTAGTATTTAATACATTTTAAAACAAAGTTCTAGGGGTTTAATTTTATTTCAGTATGGAGCATAATACCTAGCATTAATAAATGCTTTGTAAGGATTGCTAATTAACATTAAATTTCAAAGGAATATATTCTATGTTGTATGACATTACATTTGTGAAGAATTTGTAGTTTATATAAAGCCTGGTTACGTTATGAATAGGATGACGTTTAACAAACTTAGTAATTTATTCGAGCCAATATAACACTGCAAATTTTCTGTTCTGCAATGTAAATTAAAGTTTTTTACTTATGTTAAGTTCACAATGTTGCCCTTCGAATCAGTTTTTGTATAGGTTATATTTTTTATGTAATTAAAAGTGCAGGTAGTAGAAAAGGAAAGTTATATGAAAACATGACAAACTTGCAACAAACTGCTGCGTCACGTCATCTTATCGTCCTATCGTGAAAGAACTTTAGTAAACTAGATAAATATTACAAATTACTATTTCAATTTTGTTGTGCTTATTTATTAAACAAATAAATACTCAGCAACATAAAAAAATAGTACGAAAAACATGTGTAACAAATATTTTTTACCATCCTCAGGCAATTGCAGACCTTGTTTCAGTCAATCAGTAGGAGGGTGGTCTGAAAGTTTCCAACCTAACAAAAATAATAAACGTTTTTTCTTAAAATTTATATTTATTTTTCTACACGTATCTCTATCTTCCGAGCGCTATTTTTAAATCAGGGAACAAAAAAAAATCGCTTGGCGCTAGATCTTGTGAGATGGTCTGGCAGTTCAAACATTAAATTTTGGATTTTCAAAATGGCTCAACCTTTGGATGCACAACTACATTTCCTAGCTTTTATAGACGAGTGTTTCAGGTTGAGGTTGGAAACTTTTTCGACCACTTTCGTATATTATTTATTTCTACATACTTCATACTTTTCTTGAACTTATCATAAAATATTCTGATTGACAGACCATTATATCAAATCTCTGATTTTTTTGCTGTTATTTTTAATAATAATAATTAATTTGAATTTAGGTATAAGAAATTCAGAGATTTAGGGTACTTACATACATGTTGACCTCAACTATTTATATATTGGTACTTACTTTATGTTTGGTTGTATTATTATGCATTTTCCATGAAATGTTGTAAATTTCAGTGATTTTTGATGTAATTTAATTTGATGATATTCCATACAAAAATTAGGTATTGTATACCGTGTGTGTCTCAACGATAGCATGTTAGACAAATAATGAGAACAAAAAAACCAGTTCAACTGAAAACTTGTGTAAGAAATCGACAATTGTTTAAAATAAATTTGCTGCCGAGATAACGATTATCTCACGGAATAAAATTTACTTTGTCAATAGAGACGTCATGCGCACCACCCCACTTAACATTACCACCGTACAATCGTTGCTCACTCTCCCGCTAACAATAACGACCCCTTTATAAGTGCGAGCGCAATGCCGAGAAAGCACTTACTTCATTATTGACTTGTTCAATAATTCTCTTCCAATCCTAATCCGAAACCGATCCCAATAAACCACTTAAAACTATACTAAGCTATTTGCTGTACTCAATCTTCTTATTTCTATAACGGAAATAGTGGTGGGACACGGTGATTCAATTTGTCTCGTTCAACCATAGGTCCATATTTTCACTAACTGCAATTTCAAAGACCACTTTAACTGTTACTTGATATGGCCACGGGTCGTGGCAAAACAGTACTAACCGCTTGAGAACTACCTAAAAAAACCTCCGTTATTAATCCGCATAACCAACATATACTTACCGCCGATTTATTCGGTAGCACTTAATCCTACCTTAATCCGTTCTATTTATAACTAGCAGCTTCGTATCACCTAACCCCTATAGTGTGGCCGATTCATTCGGTAGCAACTAGTAGTGGTCGTGTCGGTAGAGCCTGGTTCATCTGCGGTACAACCATAACGAAAACACTACCGAGACAGAGGGTAGAACTTTTCGTACGTAAACTTCACGCATTCAAAACGTCACCGGGAGTTGAGCACCGTCGTTTATTCAGACGGACTTCCGTCGTTTATAAAACCGTAAGCCGTAATTATACTAAGTGACATAGAAAGAAGAACACCCAGTAATAATGAATTTATTTGAACAATTTTTGGTATACTAGTGTATACGAATTAGATTAGTTAACTTCTTCAAAAAACTTAATAATGTGTTGCTCCACCACGATGTCTTGTGCACTCATTAACACGTCTGGGCATACTTCTAATGAGGTGATCGATTTCTTCTTGAGGTATCTCATCCCATGCTATCTGTAACTGATGCCGCAAAGCCGCTAGAGTTTGTGCAGGGTGAGGTAAATTGAGTAATCTTCTTCCCATAATATCCCAGACGTGCTCGATGGGCGAAAGATCGGGAGATCTTGGTGGCCAAGGCAACAAAGCAATTTGATTGCCCTCAAAATGAGCCAAAGAAACCCTAGCAACATGAGGTCGTGCGTTGTCTTGTTGGAATGTGCTGTTGGGGATGGTCTGAACATAAGGTACAATATGGGGTCTACGACCTCCTGGATGTAGCACACAGCGGTCATGTTACCTCTAATAAAGACCAAAAGTGACCTACTTCCAATAGCAATAGCTCCCCGTACCATAACTCCAACTGTGTGGTGCACATGCCTATTCACAGAAAATTAGGGATCTTGTCTTTCACCGCGCCCGTTTTCTCACCCTTGCACGACCGTCATGCATACCCAAACAGAATCTGGATTCATCACTAAAGACAATTGAATTCCATTCTTGATCCCAATTTGCCCGTTCTCTACACCACGCTAGACGATAACGTCGATGTTCTGGAGTCAGTGGTAGCACAAAAAGGGGACGGTATGAAAAGAGTCCAAAGGTTCTTATCCGTCTATAAACGGTTCGCATCCCAATTGGTCTTTCATGTTTTTTAAACCACTGGTCCGCAATCGCCCGTATAGAAGAGAAGCGCTCCCGTAAAGCCAATAGTCTAAGACGGCAATCTCTCGTTCTTCGTGTATGGCCCTTTTGGTTCCATGCCCAAACACAGACCGCCACAGTGTTTAAACTCCGTTGCGTTCTAGCGGTTATATCTCTCATAGACAAACCAGCCTCACGCAATCCCACAATTCTACCCCTATCAAACTCGCTTCCTTAATTGCCGAAAATTATGGCGTCTTCGCACTGGAGGCATTGTGATTGAATTAAAGAAGCTCTTTGAAATGCAATTTAAATCGCTTAAATTACAACTGTACTTACAAATGCTTAATTCATTGTTTTAGGGCTACTTAATCGTAAGTGTTTTTGAATGAGGTTAACAAAACAACCGCTAGGGCAATATGGCTTAAAAACTGATCGTTTTTTATCTTAATATAAACAAATATATTCCCACAACAAAATTTACAAAATATTCATTATTACTGGGTGTTCTTCTTTCTATGTCACTTAGTATATAACCTCTGTTGCTTATCCCTTAAGGCTGTTCTATCACTCAGGACAATTTCAGATTTCTAGTAGGCGGTTTACTATTTTTATTTCTTGTTACATAAATAGCTATTTGTTGTTTCCTGTTTCTAAAACTGTTTAAAATGCACGTCATGTACAAAAAAAAATTTACATCAACAATTCAACAATATATTATTTATCTATTAATATTAATTGCCTTCAGAAAAATTTGCCCCAGTACATTCATTTCACAATTCTCAAGAGTTTTCAGTATTTATCGTTTACTTTGTGTTAATTTTTCTCATTGATTTTTAAGTAAAAATTAAAAAAAAAAAGTAGGGAGGTCAGGAAATTATTATCTATGTCGCGCAGGAGTCGAAATTTGTGCTTATAAGGAAATCCATTTTCTATTATTTTACGTTTAATTAAATTAAATACAACGAAGACGAAAATAAAAAAAATAGCTCCGCACGACATAAATAATAATGTTGGCTATATGTTTGTGCAAAATCATAAAAATATTTCTAAAAATAAGCGAAATAAATTTACATAAACTTTATAGCTCCCTGAGAGAACAGCCTTAAGCAGCGAGCTCTGTCCAAAAATGTTCTAACCTATAATATTAAACGTGGTTGTAAAGAACCGCCGCCGACACCTAATCTCACTTACCTATTTCAGTAATCCACTAGCACAGGCCGCAGAAACACCCTGAATCAACAACACTAGAACACAGTACAAAATTCACCCGTCTGAGAGGCACGTGCGAAAACAGCGAAGGAACGAGTGTAGCAACCCGTGATCGTCCGAACGCCGACTGTGGCTCCATCAACGCGCCTTTGTCGTTGCGACTTGTGAAATATAGAAGCGATCTAAGATCAATTGTAAATAGTCCGTGTGTAAATATGAAACATTAAAACTTGTAAATATTTTAATAGAAATATTAAGTCGAATCCTGGGCATTATTTTCCACTCGAAACTAACCCACGGTTGTTTTACAGATTTTGTACGTCTCTCACCTTAAGAAAAAAAAATAATTTTAGGCGTTAACAACGAAAATTTAAATCTTCTGAAAAATTAATATTTCATGAAACATAAAAGTCAGATAAGCGAAACTTGTACACTCATGAAATTTAAAACTTGGACACCACAATTTCTGTAAACTAAAGTTTGCACTTTTGCACTGTGAAGCGGGCTTAAGGGTATCATTTACAATTGTGCGAACTGGATACAAGCAAATAACTTGGAGCTGTTACCCTGGCCAGCAAAAAGCCCAGATTTTAACATTATCGAAAATGTTTGGGCTCGAATACTTGCTGTTATCCGAAGACAACAAGGGCCAAATTTTATACCAGTAAACCGTAATGCACTAATTGCAGCCATTGATACCGCATGGGAAACGATTAATATTAATTATATTGATACCTTGATAGCGTCAATGAGCAGACGCCTCCAAGAATGTATCAATAATAATGGAGGTCACACCCATTATTGATTTCTTATATTTATTTATATAGTAATACCTTTATTTAAAAAAAAGTTTTCATTTAATTTTAAACTATAACTTGGTATCTTAATTATAATTATGTAATAAATTCTTGTCAAAAACTAAATATATACGTTGACAATAAGAATTGCCTTTTATATTTACTATAGAAAAAAATAAACGTCATAAAATATACATTTTGTAAGGACTAAATATTATGAATAGAGAGTTTAATGATTTTTTTTAATAACTTACAATAATTAGTAGGTTAGATTTATTTAAAAATAAGTAATAATCAGTCAACCCAAATAACCATGTTTAGTTTTTGATTTAATTTAAAAGTTATTGCTTGTAGACGTTTTTAAATCAAAATTATTTCTAATTTTATTTTGTAAACATTTCCTAAACAAAATTTTGATTCGATAATTAATCGAGCTATGGTGTTTAATTAGCGATACCTTCAAATATATTCTTTAAAGAAAAAATTAAGTAAGCAACGTAAATTACCTATTTTCTAAAACGTGCTTAGTGTAATGATTCATTCTACAGTCCTTCTATAAGATAACCCCTGCTGAGACTACCTGCTGTTAGAATTGTAAATGATACCCTTAAGCCCGCTTCACAATGTGCAAACTTTTGTTTACAGAAATTGTGGTGTCCAAGTTTTAAATTTCATGAGTCTACAACGATTAGACTTGGACTATGTTTTAAGTATTTTACATTTTTGAATTGTATTTCTAGGGGAGGTCCGGGAGTAACATACTTCTAACAAAACACATATCTACGATTTAATAGTTTAGATGTTTTACGATTTTTAGCCGTTTTTGTAAGCTTTTTTAAAACGAAAAAAAAACAATAAATCTGCAAACACCGAAAACAAATAATTAGTGTTTCTTTTCGTATTGTTTTGTACATCCACTTGAAATATTTATTAGTATATTTTCTAATTTCAACCAAAGTTAGATTTGTACATTTTCCGTCCGAAAGTGCTGAAAGTAGTTTACTTTCTTCATCGATTACCTTACGAAAATAAAGATATAGTTAAAATAGCAAGAATTTTTAGCGAAGTCTATGAAACCATTACCTTTATAAGTTAGATATACCTATTTACATAAACTTTTGCCAGTTTTTCATCTTGAAAATTCAGAACTGTTTGCTTTGTGCGCTTATCTGATTCTAAAGCAAATTAGACACAATTTAATTTATACCGTGAGTTAAGTTGAGTACACCTGCACAATAATTTAGTACCGTCCCGCTCTTATGCAAACATACTACGGTCTCTTGAGACAAATTTACAGCACGTTTATAGTAAACCAACACGGTTTACTTACTTGAGATTCGCTTTAAAGTTTTAATGATATATTAAGCAAACTCAAATTATTGAAAATTCTACGTGCGAAAGTTTTGCTAAAAATTTAAATTGATCATTTCAACAATCTTTGACATGTGAATTCAATCAAATTAAATTATTTTATTCAAAGTATACACTTTTAAGTTATCATTCAGGTTGTACTTTTAAAATCGAAAACAACATAAAATTTACAAATTAATACAAACACGAAATATAATTAAATTAAACTACGAAAAGCATGGCAATATTTAGTCTAGAATGCAATGCTTCTTTAATCCAAATATTCTTATGTGATCTTGAACAAATTTTCAGGGATGGTCGAATATACCTAAGAATAATTTTTTCTATTCTAGGGGCCTGAGAGTTAGGCAACTACATTAGCGCTCTCGTACTGCAGCTTGCTTAGCTTAGTGTTTTTGTCTGGAGTATTTTATAACATGTCAGTGGAAGAAATCATATGCACCGAGATCTGCTGATCTTGCAATAACGACGATCTACGGTGACTACGATCCTACCAAAATGGCGTCCCACTGCAAAGCTGAAAGCCTTATGGAGAACATTTTGAGCATCTCCTGTTAAGTTGATGCAACTTTTTTTACTTAGTTATTTACGACATTTGCAACTTCTGCTATTGTTAAATTGCATTTCGTTCAAATTTAATTGTTTACATGATTGAAATTTATTCATACAATTATACGAATCAATTTAATTACTCCAAATATTCAATTTACTAAAACCAATAATTTCGTGATTAAAGTTTAATTTGAATTAATATCATGTTCATAATAGAAGTTAATCAAAACCATTTAAGGGAACGAAATTATTTTGAAACTAAATACTCTAAGATTAAATAATCCGATAATAATAATTGTGTGAATAAACACGCATTAAACACAGGTAAAAATTCAAAATATATGAAAATGTATTAATTCAAATGTTAAAATTAATTACTATTATAATAATACACAGGGTGTCCCATTATCTCTAACATATTTTTAAGAGAACTTCCCAAAAGTTCAGCTGAGGTTAACTTTATTTTTTCAAATAGCAACCCTCAATTTTTATTATATTTTTGGATTCCTTGTAGTCTTTGATACCAATCAAGCTTAATCTGTTTTTTGCACTTTCCTTGTAAAATAGGATTTTTAAGGGATATTTTGATTTCATGTCGCTGAATACTCCAAAAAGCTATGAAAGCCATATTCTGCATTCTGATAGAGTAACTACGTGAGTTTATTTTTCTTCTTTTTAAAAGTGAACAAATTACTCAGGATAGAAGTTACAAAGGTGAAAATTTGAACGAATTGAGGACATAACTTAATTTTTTCAAATAGCATTGCCATCTAATCGTATTCAGAATATAATTCTACATGATTTTGATCAAGCATGTCCTTACTTAAACAGATAAGTAGCATTTTGTCAAATTACTACAATTCGACTTGTAATCTCATTGTTGCTGTAATTAGTAGTAGATGCAAATGAATTTACCAGACATGAATTGATAGATATGATTTACGTCTTGGGAGAAAGTGAACGAATGCATGCGGTACCAAAATTGAGAGTCTATGCCCAAAAATATCCAGACAGATGACATCATAAATCGCAAGATTTCCGTAAAGTGCAGCTGCAATTTGAAGAACCGGAATGTGTTGTACTACATGAGCACCGACGAAGACGACCTACGACCGAAGTTCAAAAACCCGCATACAAGTTGCTAGGCGATAAATCAGCAACTAGGATACCCCAAAACAAGCATGTCGAGGATAATTCGTAAAAATAAATCATGTGCAGTTTGTAGATGGTTTTAATGAGAATGACTACATCGCAAGGCAAGAGTTTTGTTTATGGGCCATGATATGATAAAACAGGAAAACAATTTTTTGTATTGTTCATTGATGAGGCTACTTTCAGGCAAGATGGAAAAGTAAACATTCATAATGTTCATTATTATGATGACAAAAATCGTCACTAGATAAGACAACTTGACCACAATTAGTCTCTAAATGTTTGGGGTTACACTTACTGATGAACGGTGTTTGAATTTTCTACAAAATGACTTCCAAGTCTACCTGAATGATTTACCTCTCGATACAGTTAGAAGAATGTGGTTTTAATTAATGGTGGACCACCACATAATAGTCGCATGGTACAAGACTATTTAAATGCATAATTTGAAAGAAGATGGATTGGTTGCTTAGTCACCGGATCTTACAAAGCCAGATCCTTAGAGGTTCAGATTTAGGTGTAATATTTTCCCAAAATCTATCTTTCAGTAACCATATTCGATCCAAAGCAAATAGGTTTCATTTTTTGTTTTTCATATAATTTTTCTAAACTTTAAAAACACTCTACACTTCATTAGTTCGATCACATTTAGAGTATTGCTCTGATGTATAGTCACGTAAGTATCAAAAATTGCAACAACAGACATAACGCCTGAAATAAAACCAACAAATGGAACGTATCTTCTTGTAAAATAAATAGGTGTTCCTTGCCTATCTGTAATTCCTTTCAAATAATTAATTTCGGCTAAAACGTGTTCTCTCCAAAAAACCTCGTTACTTCTACGCAAAGGACTTTTAAACCCTTTACCAAGGGGATTTCGAGAATTCATAAAATCAAATAATCTGTCTATACACCTCATAAACCGCACTGTTGCTTCACTTCCTTTAAATTCTGACAGTCCTAAATATTGGTCGTAGAACAGAATGGAATCTGCAACACTTGAGCTGAGTATTTGAGCAGCTACTGAAAGTTTTATTTTCATTTAAAAATAAGCAATGTGAGCCGGTTTTAACTTATTGGCTGGTCGTACACTTCCAGTTTATTTCACTACCCTCACAGTCTCGCATAACTTTAACATCGCCGAAACAATTTCACATCAATTTCAACACGTGACATGCATCGAAAATAACGTAAACCTTTTTGCCTGTTCTTGGATGGAGAAAATACGGTTGTAAGTTTGAACTGAAAAATTTAGCGCCAGATTTTTGACAGTTGAGAAATGTTCCGCGGGACCATCCAATGTCAAAGAAACTACTTTAACTCCAATGTCATTCAATCTTAATAGAGCATCTGTTATGAGACCAGCTTTTGTTGTGCCATCTATTCCATTAATTAGAAAAAACCTATAGGAATTTTACAAGAAGAATCTAACGATACCACCATCAGAACTAGGGCATTTTTGGCTAGAGAAAGATGTGTACCGCTTCCATATGCACAACCTATATCGATGTATCCTCGAACTTTGTTATTCGAAAGAAGTTGCAGACCCTTTTTTATCCCTATTTCGTCTATCATAAACGAAACAAATATATCTTTGTCACTTTTTCTAGCTTCAGATACTTTAAATTTCAATCAGTAAATTATAAAAAAAATAACCTTACTGATCCAGTTACAGCAAACTTTTCAAGATCAACTCTTGAATATTCCGCTTCGATTGTCAATTTGTCATTAGTATCTGTCTCATTACTACATTGTTTCTTGACTGTTTGTACAATTTAAAGAGCATTATTAAGTTCTTCTACAAAATAATAAATCAATTAATTATGCACATTTACAGTATAGTCTTAAACATTGACATTAAAAACTGTTATATATAAATTGGAAACATTACAAGAGATATAAAGTTTCATCTCGTGATAGATTCTGAATCTGAAAATATATAATATTTAGAAACTAACCTTTTTTAGAGACTGCTTCAAATCAAGAAGGAACAACATTTGGCTTCAATCGGGTACAATTTTTATTAGATCTGTAGCAACATTTTTCGAAATGATCAGAACATAAGACACTCAGTCTGGTAGGAGAAAACGCTTGAAGGTTCATTGCTTTGGTCCATTTTTCTAGTAAAAGCGACTTTTCAATTGGGAAACTGTATAAAATATAAATAAAATATAGTAATCCATTTAGATATACTTATCTTATACGCATGAAACGATCTTTTCTTTTCGTCGGTTTTATTTGAATGGCAATAAACACAAGACGATTTGCACGCTGCCTGGAAGCAAAACTTCGTTTTCGTTAACTCTCTTCAGCATATCTTCCGAGAAATGCTCTGAACATAACTTCATACATTTTGTCACTTGAAATTGTGGACCAAGATTCACGTTCTGCAACCATTGTTCCAACAACGCAGGGCGTTTTAATGGAAACCTCTTAGTACAAAATTAAATTGTATGTTCGTATTGTCATAGAAAAGTAAATAATTGGGAAAAATGTGTGTGGTTAAAATTTAACTCAAGTAATATAACCTATTTTTTTTTCTTGTACATTCACTTTAATGATATACTTAAAAAGTAATAATTAATCGCAATTCACTTACTTATAAAAGCTTAGGTCGTTTGAATCCTTTTTCTTTGCACAAAATACACAACTTACGACCATGTTTAAAATTCGAGGGGCCCGAAAACTACATTTTTTTCAACATGGCGACGTTCAATTGATCACAAAAATGCCTATCCTGTACGCAATCCAGTTAGTAATAGAGATCAGTGTGATAAATTGACAGTTTTTACTATTAAATTCCACACATTTATTCAGACATTTACGTTTGACATTAACAGCCGTCCATAAAAAAAGGAGTAGTCCATAAAGACGCACTTTATGGCCGCAAAACTCTATCATAAACAGCTAGATTTTGGTCGGTTTACCATAAAATTTATTATAATTAAATAAATAAATAAAATCTTTATTATGATATTATTTGGTCGATACAGAATAGTCTGTGATACAGTAGCAAAAATAATTACAAATACAACTACTTAAAATTCAACTAGTTTAAAAAAAGTTTGAAATTCTTTTATGTCATGAAAATAATTTATCTGCAAAATCTTCTTAATTTCTTTTATCTGTTTGATTTTTTATTGAATATGATAACTGATTGAACAAAGTAAACAGGGGTGTTCTACCGATCATCTGTACAATTCGTGTTTGAATTTGTTCATGTAATCATATTGGTGAAGGGCATTATTTGGTACTTAATAAAGTATTTTCTACAAGAATCAGTTTGTTTAAAGCCATTAGTATACAATAATACAAAACGGAATTTACTGGATCATTATAAGTGCACACGAAATTGTATATATCAAACTTGTCTTTCAATTACAAATTACATAATAAGATGAGTTTAATGTATTACTGAAGTAGGTGACATGAGGCTCGAATGATAAATGTTTGTCTATCGAAACATTTTTTGCTCTTTTGCATTCTCTGAAATTGTTAATGAAATGTTTTCCAATGTACTAACTAGGTGTTGTGATGATTCTATGTATTTATTGTAGAACTTGATTATCAGTGTTTTTGAATAATTTAGAATCAAGTTGTTTTGTTTACACTACTTTGAAAATTCATTTAGCAGTTGATTCATTTTAAAATTACACTCTTCAGCAGAATCAGTGAATATACAAATTTCACTGTTTCCAATGTGTCGAGGTAGATCATTTATGAAGAGCACAAACATTAAAGGACCAACTGTGCTACCTTGAGGTATACCAAACAAGTTTTCAAAGTCCTCCGAAATTTGACCATTTATTTTAACAACATAATTTTGATAATGCAGATATCAATCCACCTTATACATGCAATATTTAATTTCTTCAAAATGAAATCAAAGTCTAGAACATCAAAAGCTCTCGTACAAATCGAAAACACCAGAAGAACTTTTTATAAACAAAGTGGAGATCCATATCTCAAAGTATTGGACTTAATAAATTAAAAATAGAAAGAAAGAAAAGCACTTGTCATATTCCAATACTGATTATTATTTTTATTTTTAAAAAACCTGACTAGGCTAGTTTTGGCGTTGTACGAGTAATATAAAAAAACGCTACTTTATAATCTAAGTCAATGATTAAAAAAATTTTTAAAACACACATTTAAATTAAATTAAGGTTAATATACAATCTTAAATCAGAATTCACTAAGAATATTCTTAAATCAGAATTCACTAAGAGTTTTGTAATTTGTTTATTCGTATGGTACATTTTCATTATTGTATTGTTGAAATAATTTAAATAATCTATTATTTATAAATAAACATCTTTTTCGATTATTTTTGAAACTACACTAAATAAAGCTACTTGTCTATATAGTCATTTACATCTGTATCTTGCTTTTTACAAATTGGTATTATCAGAAATACATAATTTCCCCCCGGAATGTAGAACGTCCTATAGATACAAACAGTAGATTCTCTATACGTGTTAGTGTTTCCTTCTGTCACCGATAGATGGCGTTATGCTTTGGCTTTCCGGTTTCGTCATTGATTGAATATCGCGATTATAGTGTCGTGATGGATATCGATTCAGAACCGATTATATTTCACCAAAGATGACTGCGCGCTGTAATACCGGAAATAATGTTACCACACGACGGAACTACGCAATAATTTAAAAATAGATTTTTTTTAAGTTTTTAATATTTTATTTGTATAAATATTACTAGGGTATACTATTCAGTTTGTTTTAATTAATTTTTATTTTAAGTGAAATGTGTGTCTAACGACATCTCGTGTAATCAGTTATGAATAGTAACCAACTAAGCAATTCCAGGTTTGTACAGTTTGTATACCGTACACCTCTAAAGAGCTTATAATCAGAGCGAAATGCGCATCAGGTGTTCTTTCGTGCGTGTATGTTACTGTACAGAAATACTTGGCTTAGATAACGATTTGCATTTAAAACATTCAACCGTCGTTACAGTTATCTGTTGGCATTGCTTAGTTTGTTTCTTTAATTTTAAATTAAGTGTTACGTGTGAAAATAACAGGAAACTAAAACATTATAATAATGTAACACGTATCGCCACCTATCGGCAACTTTGGGAAGTTTATATGCAAATATAGAATCATCTGGGCTTTATACATTCCGAGGGAGATGATATATTTCTGGTATTATAGTACCTAACTAACTTTAAAGAATCAGAGAATTGACCCAATACCAATAATTTATTTACTAAACTTGCTAGATTTACTGCAAGTTCAAATTTACACAATTTAATTAACGTTATCAGTATCCGATCGTAGCCAGTGGAAGACTTTGGTTCAATGAGTCAATGACATTTACGATGTTGAATATGGCAAGACAAGTTTGAATAACATAGTATTATTACTGACCTGTTTATTAATTGTAAAAAAATTAGAACATGTGTTTAAGTTTAATGATCTAGCATTGGTTACAATGTTGAAAAAATGATGCGCAAATGTATTTGCAATATACCGTCATCAGTTATAATTTCATCAATAATGACCAGTTCATTGCAATGATTATTATTGTTTACTATTTGCCCGCTTTCAATTGGTTATTCGATGAACTAATTTTGGGTTTGTAGTAATTCAATTTTGATTCATGAATTATTTTTTTCATTTCTTTTAATTTAGTGTGTAAGTACTGTATAATCTAAGGTGGATAATATATACAGGTGTATCTAAATTTGATGTCATAATTTCTAATGCGTATTCCTGACGTTAAAAATTATAACAAAAAGTTCATATAATATAAACATGTGACTGAAAACTTCTATTACCGCTACTCAAAATCTGGATTGGGATGAATCCAGTTCAAATGTAATTTTCCAATACGACAATTTAACGGGCTACGAATTACTAGACTATGTACGGTCAACGATGTGTGTTATCAATCCATTACGATTAT
Organism: Abscondita cerata; assembly: GCA_030710515.1. Lineage (NCBI taxonomy): Eukaryota > Metazoa > Arthropoda > Insecta > Coleoptera > Lampyridae > Abscondita > Abscondita cerata. Next base: position 73,977 of record JALBCR010002857.1, read on the forward strand.
TGATAACAAAACATTAAAGCCTTTTATTTAATTAAAGGGTTTAAGAACTTTGTCAAAACATTATTAATCTACATTACGAACGAACAATGAATTAATGAACGATTGAAACCTGCGCATGAGAATTTGCACTAAAACTTCGATAACTCAAAAATACAAATTTTCCATAGGCGTATCATTACATTTTTAACATATGGGTTCACTATTTTATCTATTTACGAAGTTATGTTATTATATTGTGTTGAATTGTGTCAGGAAAAAGATATACGTTAATTTTTAATTTAACATAGTAAATGCTTATGTCAACTTTTCTGTAAGACACACGGTATAATCAATATCCTTTTACCGTGTGGTGTCGGGTTTATTCTTTTTATTTATGGTTAAATTTGCATAAACAATCCACGCAAACCCTATGAGAAAGGCCTTTAAAATTTAAAAGGTATACGTGTATTCTGTAAATTTATTTAAACAATTTTTGTATAAACAAATGTTAAAATAAGAACAATTTGTGTGAATTAATTGTTGTTTTAGTAGTTATAGGCATTTAACTCAATATAGATAATTAAAATGTGTGTCTTGCGACATCTCGTGTAAACATTGACACGTGTGTATAGTATAAACTAAGAAAAATGCCAACAGTTAACTGTGACGACATGTGTGTGTTAAAATGCATAGCGCTAACTAAGCGATAGCTTTAATGCTTGAAACACACGTTGTCAATAAAGCCAAGTGTTCTTTCGTTGCGTGTGTGCTTCTGTACAAGTTATACTTGGCTTTATCGACAACGTGTCTTTCAAGCATTAAAGCTATCGCTTAGATAGCCCTATGCACTTTAACACACACATGTCGTTACAGTTAACTGATTTTTTCTTAATATAGATAATATTTACGTAACGTAACAGTAAAATTTATTTATGGCTGGATTTATATACGGGTAACAAAATTGATTATTAACTTAATTATTGAGATTATGAAAAAACCATTTTGGTTGGTTCCAAATAAGTTTTTAATTCAGGGTATTTACTTGTATTGTTGAAATTTGATTTTGATATAGTCAGAGCTTGAGCTCAAGTTAGAACCCCCACTTTAAAATCGGTATTACAGTAAATCTATTTGGGTACAAATTCTAATTTTTTGGGTATAAATTTGTGCTAAATTATCATCGGAGTTTTCATTTCAATTTGGACAAAGTGGAAATGTCAACTTTACCGACGTTTGAAAACACCTTATTTCTTTAATTGAATTTTTTTAGTTTTTAGAGAACGGTTTTTTGAAACTTTACTACGAATTTTGGCAAAGTGTTATAATAGATTACGGCTAATAATCTGGCATAGAGTATATGACTTAACTGAAAAGCAAAGTTAAATCATGTACTACTATGATTAATAAATACGGAGTAAGTAATGATAATCAGTTGAATCGTGTCATGAGCAATAAGCTATGAATGTTGAACAAAAATACTGTAATTTGTGATGACGTTGCAGGATCAGCTCAACATTCTTCTTACTTCAAAGTTCAGACCCCAGTCATTTCTATTGAGGAGTTGTACGCATTTAGTACGTGGCATTCGCATGATGTATAGTTTTTAATAAATGTGAAATTTTGTTTCACCAGATTAAACATGCAACCAGACAAATTGCAAAATCGGTAAGTAGTGAAGATTACATTTATATATTTGTTTTAAGCTGGGGTTGTATTCTTATTACTACTTTGATAGCTTACTTTGTTCTCCGTGGGAAAGAAGTTTTTTAGCATGGAGCGAGAGGGAAGATAACGTGAAGAGGCCTACAATATCGTAATAGCATGTGAAACCATGGTTAATAATAATAATAATAATAATAATATTTATTAATCCAATAGATCAATACATGATATAGGATAGGTCACAACTACATATAATATACATAACACAATGAATATTTAGGTACGTTTACAAATTGTATTAATATTTTATTGCATGGTATGACAAAGAAATTCGTATATTGCTTAAAAGCAGTAAAACTCAATTGGGTAACGTGGATGGGTAACTTATTAAAAAGTACTGATCCGATGTAAAACACATTTGATTTATACAATTCTAGTCTGTGCATTTTGTACTCTAATTTAATTTCATGCCTGGTGTTGTAGTTATGATAAGAATTAACTGAAGAAAACTCTTTCAAATTATTTTTAACAAATTTGAGGAGTTCATAAATAAATAATGATGGAAATGTCATTATTCTTTCATTTATAAAATAATCTCTACACGATTCACTAATATTTATTCCAACAAGACACCGTATTGCTCTCTTTCGTATAAATAATACACGATTTGAGTTGGTGGAGTTACCCCAGCAAACTATACAATATCTTACAGTTGCTTCAAAGTGGGTCTGATAAAATAATTTAGCAGTACTTTTATTTGAAATTTGCCTTAGCCGTTTAATTGCAAAGCACATACTTGATATTTTGGACAGTTAATATGATCTTCCACGTCAAGGATAGATCAAATTGAACTCCTAAATACTTTAAATTGACTACTTGTTTAATTGATTTATTATTTATTTTTATTAAATGACTGTGGGAGTATTTTGTTGCTAATGGATGAAAACCTAGCATAATTGTTTTTTCTGCATTTAGTAATAGCTTACTTTGTTTCATGTAACTAACAATTGAATCGATGTTATTTTACAGTTCTGAGTTTAATACTTCCAAATTAGTGTGACTGCCCACAATTGCTATATCATCGCAAAACAGATGTGAACCAAATTAATTATGTCTTTAATATCATTTGTGCATATAAGATACAACAAAGGACCCAATATACTCCCCTGTGGTACACCAAGTTCAACAAATAGTTGTTTGAAACGAATCAACCCCAACGAAATATATTTTTTTCCATAACCTAAATAAAAACAAAACCAAATTTTTCAAATTCTCCTTTACACAATAATTTCTAATTTGTCTAATGATAAGTTTATATCTACTAAGTCAAACACACGAGACAAGTCAAGAAATATTGCTACTACTTTTTTATTGCTGTCTATTTCTTTATATACATAATCAAGTAAGTTTAATACAGCTAAAGGCCGTTTTAGACCACCAGTAATTATGCCCACAATTGTGACAGTAATTTTAGAATAATAATTACGAATCGTCTAATACAAGTATTACGACTCTGATCTCTTTTTTGTCCATAAAAATTGAACGGGCTCTAATTTTACGAACAGACTGTGCGCAAAGGGTGTGCGTGGAGGTTTGACACACATCTTGAGGCTTTGAAACCACAGATTAATGTTTGAAACCATAACCTACGAAACCGTAGTATTTGAAAACTTAGGGGTGTTATTAAAATCTTGTACATTTTTTTATACAATGGAAGATCAAGATATGGTGTTGTATGCTGGAGTCGCAGTTGCCATTTATACTACCATGCTGGCTACAAAATCTAAAAAGCAACGTAATCGTAGACGGAAAATTTGGTCCAAGAAGTGGCATGAGCGGAGGAATATGGGGATGGGAATTCTGCATATGTTAGACAACGAATTGTTATCAGAAGATCCTACAGCATATAGGAACTTTTTAAGGTTAACCTATCCAGAATTCAAGGAACTTTTAAGATTGGTAGAGCCACTTATTAGTAGAACAGACACAGTAATGAGGCAGTGCATTCCAGCCAAGAACAGGTTACAAAACATAATAAGTTTTACAGTTAATAGACATTTCACTTTTAGACTTGAAGTTACCCTTAGATTTCTTGCGACAGGAGACTCATTTCGATCTCTCATGTATTCCACTAGGATACATGAATCAACTATATCTTTGTTTATACCCGAAGTTTGTGAAGCAATATATAAGGTTCTGAAAGATGATTTCTTAACGGTATGACTAAAAAACATTAAGTCACATTAAATATAGTTCCATTTCTGTTATAGACACCTTCTTCAGTTGAAGTTTGGCAGTCCATTGCAGATCAGTTCTTCGAAATGTGGCAATTTCCTCAATGCTTAGGTGCACTGGATGGTCGGCATATAAAATTTAGACCCCCAAAATTAGCAGGGTCATATTACTATAATTATAAAGGGGATCATTCTTTAGTTTTACTAGCTATGGCTGATGCTCATTATAAATTTACATATGTAAATATTGGTGTCAATGGAAGAATTAGTGATGGAGGAGTTTTCGAGAGTGCACTTTGTCCAAAGCTCTACAAACCAATTCCCTAAATTTTCCACCATCAAAAGCATTACCTGGACGCAGTCATGTCGTGCCATACGTGATAGTTGCGGATGATGCTTTTCCATTGACAACGAGAATTATGAAACCTTTCCCTCAAAGAAATTTGACATATGCTAACAGAATCTTTAATTACCGTCTGTCTAGAGCTCGAAGGATTATTGAAAATGCATTTGGCATTCTCGCCAACAGATTTCGGGTTCTATTAAATCCCATCGGTTTGGTCCCACATAAAGTTGAGACAATTACATCAGCATGTGTGGCACTTCATAACTATTTATGCACAAGAAGTGGTAGATCTTATACTGATGGAAATGAAAATGATAGTGGTACTTTGGAAACACTTAATCAACATCCATCAAATCGGTCTGCAAGATCAGCATTGTATGTAAGGGAAGAATACAGAAATTATGTTTGTTCAGATATTGGTAGAGTAGATTGGCAAGATGCTGCTGTCATAAGACATAACATGTAACCAAAATTAAAACTGTTCTATATATTTTTAAATAGCATATCAGGTTATATTGTTTTTGGTATAAAGAAAATAAAACTTTAAAACATTTTTTATTTGTAGCGTTTAAAAGGTTCAAAATAAAAAAAATATATAAGTTTAATTACATTTATTTATATTTCGTTTAATTACATCTAAAATTTCACTTTCGGTGTCTTCAAGCACATTTTCATCGACAATCTTTCTTAATTTTGATCCTACATATTTTAAAAAAACATCGACCCTATCTTCACTGCTTGTTACGGGTTTCTTCTGAATAATTGCAGCAGCAATTTCATTCATAGCTGCACTAGCTTCTGCAAAATAATTATCATCTGCCTTCATTTTTTTTTGCTTTCTTCCAACATGTGTTATAAGATTCACAGCACTGGTGGAAGGTATTTCTTCCTGAAAGTCTAAAAAAGATTTGCCTGAGAATACGACAACAAATAGAAATAACCATACCTCTTCACAGGTGGTAATTTGGGTATCTCGATCTTCCTCAAATACATACTCTATATTTGTGTCTTCTAAGTATGCATTTTCGACAATTGTTTCTGGAATTATTGTATCTAGTGTTGCGGTTTTTGGTGTAGTATGCTCTAGAATATACATGAGCAAGTCGTAATACCAAATTGATGGTGTATAAACCTATAAATATTTGCATTGTTGATAAAATGTGTCCAAGACTATCGAGATATCTACCTGGTCGGTACCGCTTCCACTCTTTAAACTTTGTATACTCTTCCGATGCTCCACCAAAAAATTTTGTCGTAGAGCAGAAAATTTACTTTTTATCTCTGCAATAGTAACTTCTGGTCTAACGCATTGCAACGATTTGCAAACTGCTGTTAAAGCTGCATTTCTGGCGTGTTTATTACTATAATTTTTTGATTTTACCGCGTACAAACATGGATGGCTCTTATATGATTCGATTAAAATTGTTACTTGACCCCGCGACCACGACATAACTATTACATTAACAATGAACTCAATATATGCACTAACGAACAGTAACTAACCTCTGCAACAAACTAATCGCCAACGTATATGCGCCAACGGCGTTACTGTTGTCGCCAACACAAGAACTATAATCAGAACCACCAACTGAACATTTAAATAACCAAATTCAATTCATATGCGCTTGCGCAGAGTCATAATTCTGTTCTGTAAAACATATTTTATTTTTATTTTTATAATTCTTAATCAACTAATGTAGCTCAAATTTTGACCAGAATTTTGTTTAGAATTAGTGATGGTCTAAAACGGCCTTAATGCTGTTGATTTGTTTTCTCTAAAACCATACTGATGAGGCGACAAGATTTTTTCAATGGTTTTAGAAAAAAGAGATAGTAAGGTAATTGGCCTGTAATTACAAATTTCATTTGGATTACCTTTTTTAAAGATTGGTATTATCTTGCAAATTTATAAAATATCAGAAAATTCACCTGTTTAAAATATACTATTAATAATATTTGTAAATGGATATGCAATAGTATGTACACATTGTTTTAGGATGTATGTTGAAAACTTATCATCTCCAACTGCTTTTGAATTTTTAACTTTGAAACCACATTTATTACTTCAGATAATGTGACTGGATGAAGAAATATAGTTAGTGATATTGTTGAGCTAATATTATTTTTTTTATCTTCGAGAGGTTCAACTAATGATTGCAGTGTTTTTGGTTCGTTAATAAAATATTCATTCATTGCATTGGCAATTTCATCATTATTTGATGATATTTTGTTGTTAATGTTAATTGTTTTAACATTTGATCTTGGTTTTTCTTAGTGTTTGCGTTAATTACATTATGTTATTTTATTTTTGAAGTACATTTGTTTTGCTAATTGTACTACCCTATTGTGCACTAATTTATATTGGTTATAATCATTTTAGAAATTTTTTTCTCTTTCCACAATATAAATAAATCTTTTAGTTTTTGCGCCGATATTTTTATTCCTGACGTTATCCATTTATTTTTTCTGTTGATTCGTTAACTTTTATAAATTTAAAGCAAGTATTGTAGTGAAATTCAAACGTGTTATAAAAATTGATATATTTATTGTTCGTACAAGTTTCTGCAAAAACATGTTGCCATGATTCTGATGCTAAATTACTAATAAACTGATATATTGATTTCTGAGAATAGTTTTGAATTTCAAATTGTTAATATATCTAACATTAATGCTGATTTGTTGAGAAGCATGATCTGAGAGATCATTTTGAACTATTTTACAATTGTATAGATCCATATTGAAATTAGTAAAAATATAATCAATAGCGGTCGAGCTGTGTGTAGAGATTCTAGTTGGTTTATTAAAACGGATTCTAATTTGAATGATTGAGCTAAGTCTAATAAAGCAATTTTTGTTTGTATTGCAAAAAGAATTTATATTAAAATCACCGCAAACTATTACTCTGTTTGATTTACTTTTATTGAATAGTATATTAAGACACTCCTCAAATTTGTTACTGAATACTCTACTGTTTATACTAGGAGATGTATACATATACATAGAATATAAATTAATTCACAATTTATGACCAGTTTGAATTGCAGCGCTTTAACATTTTTGTTATTTTATTTGTTAGCAGTTAGTTACTATTATTATTATATTGGCATATGTAATTGTGTCATTTTATAGTTTGTTTCTTTGTGTGTAATAAACATGAACTGAATATGTTTTGAAACATAATCAAATATTCTGATTCGAAAGTAAATCATAGTAGTTAAACCGAAAAGTTTTTCTCATTAACAAACAATCAAAACAAAACTGACACAACATAAACACTACAGTTTCATTTGAAAAGGAACGGTTACAAATATCAGCGATGTAACGAATCAAAACCTAAATTTAGGAATCAAAATAATATTTAAACAAAATAAGCACTACAGTTTCGTTTAAAATGTAATGAAACAAAATAATCGAACCCGTGCTTGACAATTATCACCTAGGTTAAACTTAGGAATTAAAATACAAACGAAACAGAAATTCATGTTACGAAATTGTTTCAAAATAAGATTGATTTTGTGTTTACTGGGTATTGCCTTTTTGTCAGTAAATAAATTATTAATATTTTACTCTGCTTCTTTTTTCTTTCTTTATTTGCCTTTGTTCTTATCTCTAGATGTATTTTTATTTGTAATAAATATTTGTTATCCTTTTAATGGACTACTACGAATATTTCAGTAAGTCTGGCAACAAGGCGTGCTCTGTGAAGCGGTGTTTGGGAGCCACCTTCAGTTCGTAACGGTACATTGTTTGGTTAGTTTCTATGGTGGTGTGTTTAAAAGTTTTGAGCAAAATAATATTTTTTCAAGTGTTAAAACTTTTGTCAGTGGTTAAAATTTTTCAAATCCTGTGTGTGCTAGGTAAGATAATACCATTTTTTATAAATATAAAGACGAGTTAGAAGTTTTTGTGTACCATAACCTTAAAATTTTACTTGAACGCATTTTTTTGTCTGTTATTATCTGGTCCATCTCTCCTCTTGTTTGAGGATAGATGGACCAGTGTTAGGTAGGAAAGATGGACCAGTAAAAAATAGGGAAGACTAACGAAGCTTATTTATTTTTAGGCGAAATAAGAATGCCAAACAGATACCTTCGCAAAGAAATACCACGCCAAGGGGATGTTGGAGTGGCGAAAGTTTAAATCTTGCAGTAAATGCTGTAATATCCAATGAACTGGGTGTAAATGAGGCAGCTACAACGTTTGGAATCCCAAAAACTACATTAAAACGACGACTAAAACAACTAATTTTGAGAAACAACAAAGACTAGGCCCTGATTCCATGCTAGGCGAAAATGCTGAAGGAAAACTGGCCAATCACATTAAAAACTACAGCAACATGGTTTTGCACCAACAAGAGAAGAAGTTTGTATAATGGCATACAAACTAGCGAATAAACTAGGCATTCCACATAAATTTAACCATAGTGAAGGTAAACTTTAAGCTAACCGGTTTACATAGTAAAATTTTTTCATTATGTTTTTTCCACTTACAGGAAAGGCTGGTAAAAAATGGTTGCAGTCTTTTTTAAGAAGAAGACAAGAGCTTTCTATCCGAAAAGCTGAAAATACATCAGTGGCTCGAGCCCGAGGCATGTCCAGAGATATTGTTAAAAATTACTTTGAGAACCTTGAAAGAATTCTTCAAGACAACTCTCTCTTTGATAAGCCTGCTAATGTGTACAACACAGATGAGACCGGCCTTCAATTGAATACCAGAGCTGGACAGGTTGTTGCTGCCAAAGGATCTAAAGCTGTCCCTAGCATTAGCTCTAGTGAGAAAGGAGAAACCATAAGTATAATCGCATGCATTAGTGCAGAAGGAATCTATTTACCACCTTACTGCATTTTTAAAGGTAAAAATAGAAAAGAAGAATGGTGTGATGACATGCCTCCCGGAGCGCGAATACAAATGTCACAAAATCGGCGTACGTTACTTCCGAGATATTCTTAGACTGGTTCACGACTCACTTTCTCCCTAGAAAAGTCCTGGAAAGGTTATGCTTTTAATGGATGGCCATTCATCGCACACTACTAACATTGGTCTACTAGAAACAGCAGAACAAAATGATGTAATTTTGTACTGTTTACCACCACATACATCCCACTACCTGCAACCATTAGACCGTGCCTTCTTCAAATCACTGAAACAGAAGTTTTACGAAGCCTGCAGATACATGATTTTAAATAATCCAAACAGGAAACTTAACAGGCTGCAGTTTGGAAGGCTCTTAGGTGAATCTTGGGGAAAAGCAGCAACAGTCGACAATGCGGTCAACAATGCTGGTGTTCAACGGAGGGCAATCACTCCGGACAACGTAATTGAGCAGGAAGATATAACACCTGGAAAAGCATTAGAGGTGGTCTCACCTGTGCCAATAATAACTTCCGCTTTAAAAGAGTACTTAAGAAAGTAGTAAGTGGTGTTATTAATTCACCAGAATATATACAAGAGCGAAAGGAAGCTCTAGTAAAGAAAGAAGAAATAAGGAAGGCTAAAGAAGAAAAAAAGAGCTCTAAAGCAGAAAAACAAGAAAAGAATACAAAAGCCAAGGTACAGAAAGAAGAAAATAAGAGAAAGGACAAGGAAAATAAACTAAAAACAACAGCAGGAAAACAAACTCAAAAAGTAATAAAAACGTAGATGTAACTCATCTTCTTTAGATTCAGATGAGCCGATTTTCAACGACACTTCCAGTGAGGCTGAACATTTCAGCGACCTAGAAAACGAATGCGTGGGATGTAATGAAGATTATCGACTTACCGAGAAGAAAGTTGCCTGGATAGAATGTACTATATGCCGGCGTTGGTTGCATGAGGACTGCACGTCTTATAAAAATACCTGTCAAACTTGCGGAATTAAACTTACCAAGCAAAAACCATAAATATAGTAGGGTCCATCTCTCCTACCCTACGAAGTCCATCTCTCCTCGTAGGGGTAGGAGAGATGGACCATTTTTATTATTTAATTTTCTTTTATTCTAAAATAACACTGTTCGCTAGGTTATTAGTAAAAATATATAAGTTAACAATTCGTTGCTCTATGTTGTGGCATTATTTTGAAAAGATTTTGTTAAATAATAAAGAAGTTGTTGCGTCTTTTTAAAAGGTGGTCTAACTGTCCTCCCTTTACCCTACAGTTATTTTTTTTTAACGATCTGATATTTCTTGTATTTTCACTTTTGCATTTATCAACTTCTCTGTACACTTTCTTTCTCTGTTATTTCTATATTTTCATTAGATACTATGTTTTTGTTTCTAGCTTCCCTTTTTCTACGTTTGTAAGTTTTGCCTAGAGATTCATTTTTCGTATTTCCATTGTTTCTGTCTAGAATCCCTATCCTGCTTTAGTATTTTTAGTATTCTTCTTTCCTTTCTTACCTTTTTCTAATCTTTTTTACTGTTTATTACTTCCTCTCTCATATCTTTTATCCCGCTGTTATTTTTTTAATCGCTGATATTGACGATTCCATTTCCATACTTTTTCTCTTTTACTTTTGGATTTTCTGTATTTTCTTTCACCGGAAATCTTGATACTAATTAATTCGTTTTAATAATTTCCTAATATGTATTGCTTCTTCTTGTTTCTCATTTTCTCTTATGAATTCTTCTATTGATCCCTTACTAAAACATATGACATTAAAACGAACTTAAACCTTCCTATTATATTTCACATATATCTATTGTTTTGTTCGTCCGGTTTCACATTTATGTTAAAACATTTGACGCATAAGTATATGTATGTACACTAATAACTTGATCGTACTTTAGTTTTTTTAATTCAGTCACTGTGATAAATTTCATCCGTGTTAGTCCCTGGGAGAATCCGTTTTTTTCCAATTCCTCTGTTTATGTGTGTGCGATTACTTACTTTTACATTTTATTTATTTACGAACTAAATTATGTAATTTGTATTGTATTAACTTTAAACGTTTTGTATATTGTGTTGATAAACTGTTGATATCAAATTTTTATCTATGGTACACGTGTTCGTATTCTAACATTTGACTTAAATAGTGAAACCACATTTTAAAATTTTGTTTAATAATTTATCCTACTTGTTCGATTATTTTATTTTCCATCCTTCATCTTTCATTTTTCAACCGACTATTTCTTAAATGGCCACAACTTACGTGCGAATTTGTAAAATTCAGTCAACCCGTAAGATTACTAGATGCATGTTGACGAAATGTATACTTTTTGTAATACGAATATAAGTTAGAATATATCGTGTTTCGTTACGTATTACATACAACATTTTATTCTGATGTTGAAAAAAAAACATCAAATAATCTACATAAAACTGCATTCCAAACAATGAACGAAAAGTGGATCATTTAACAATCAAAATTAGAAACAAATTTTTAAACTCGATCTTACAAATTACCCGTAACAGTAAATGTTGGTTTATCTAAATTAATCTTGAATATGTATAACCATTTGTCATTAAAATACATGATATTTGAGTAACAACGATACACAATACTTGTTTGTCTTTACATCCTATACACAGTAGTGATAAATGATAATAAGTCTTTCAATTAAATTGTTATCGATTAGTCTACAGCCATTAATTATCTAAAGATACAAAGCAACTGTCAACTTAAATTTTGTAATTTAGAGAACCATACGGTATGTTAAAATTGGACGTTTAAAAATCTTTATTTCTAGACATCATTATTCAAAAGGTGGAAATAAATCATAGGTATTTATATTAACATCTTAACTGTTCTAAGATAACCGTTCCACAGTGCTTTGCTCCAAAATGAAATTAGTAGTGCACTAACGAAGATGTATTTTAATTACTATTTCTCCAACAAAAGCATAACATTTATACCATAACATGTTTACTGTAAATTGCAAATTTCGTTTTTTTGTTAAAATTTATGCACAACAACAATGTGGAAATTATAATTTTCGAATAATGTTCATTATACTCATTGTAGTTCTCATTAAATGAACACTGAATAAATATGTTTTTCTAATTTAACCGTATAGTGTAATAATATTTATTAATAATTGTAAGATGAGATATATGGTGGAAGGTGAAAGTGTGCGATGTGCGTTTTGGTGCTCCGTTACAAAAGTCTAAATTAGGCCGTATCGAGCATACAAAACTCTAGAATATTGTTTGGGAAAGATTTTGTAAGTGAAATAGTGATAGAAAAATAAGAGACAACGTTTTATAAATTGAATTACTAAGTGAATTTATGTAATATATAGGTTTAGTTGAGGTTAAGACATTTACAAATAAGACTGAAAATTGCACACAACAAAGTGATAAGAGATAAGAAAAATAAAATTAAATAAAGTAAATCCTACGTTAAAAATTTTAATGATAGGCAACAACCATTACCTATAAGAACGGAGGTATCGTATACACAAGGAATTTGTAAATAAAATTTAGTAAAGCTTATTTTTTTCGGTATATCTTTAAACTGCACGGAGAAGGGTAGATTTTTGGAGGTGTTGAACCGGCTGAAAACCCTTATCGCTGTGCAGTATGGAGAGAATAGAAGAAATGTTTGCAAGAATTGAGGAGAGATTAAATAATGTGATATTTAACAGATATTGAAAAATAAGAAAAATCGGAAAATACAATCAGAAAGGACAAAGACCAATTATAATAAAATTATGGAAATACACGAAGAAAATTGAAATTCTTAAAAACACAAAATATCTTAAAAGATCAAATATATGGATTGAAGATGATTATACAAAAATAGAGAAGAAACTCCAGGTCAGAGGTCAAAGGTCAGGTCAACTTGGGACCTATCTTAAAACATTTCCTTTGACATCCTGAACACTTTGATATATAACATGCCTATGTTTCCCTGGATTTATATGAGGTCACCTCTCCAGGTCAAAGGTCAGGTCAACTTGTGACCCCGCCTAAGATCAGCGCCTGGACCTCCTGAACAATTTGACGTATTGATCTCCAAAATCGGTGTAGCCGTTTCGGAGGAGAAGACGAACATACAGACAGACAAACAGACAAACCGGGCCACGATTTTATGTGTGTAGATACCTACCAAGAGTTTTATATTTACTATGACAACAACGACGTGATTCTTCTCGGCCTAGCCCGCTACTTTCTCAAAGAAAAAGCGTACGGGAAGTGGGTACATCCCGGACGGTTGACAAAAAAAAACGTTCGCTAGTTGTAATTTTTTTTTAAATTTTGTGTATTTTTTAAAGTGTGTCTTTAATTTAAACATTGAAAATTGACGCCAAAACAGTTTAATAGTAAGTCGTCTGTATCGTGAAGTCATTCTTCGTATTAATAACATAAAATAATAAATTAGTGGTGTTTTACGTTAGTACTAGTGTTGTTATACAGGTGAAAGTGTTCTTATGTCATGTCGGGTGCACAAAATGTATAAAAACACTGTAAGTTAATTCATTTAACCGTATGGTACATTTTAAATATTGTAGTGTGATGTAAGTGTTATGTATAGTGCCCAGAAGATCAGTATAAACCTGTATAATGTGGTGACAAAACCGTGTGCAATTGTGGATTGGTTCGTCTTCGCAAAGCATTTGCTTTAAGGTTTAGGATAACCACTAAAACCTAAACATGCCAACCCTTACTCACCCTAGTATTCATATTTAATAAAATTAATTAAGTGTGTAAACATTATAAAAGGTAAATAAGAGCGTAAAAAAAATATAAGAACATAAAATATAACAGCACAGCCATTGCATGACGACATATAATGGACCGGTCCAAGCGCCAGTCACGACAATGACGAAAAAAATAGTAGGTTAAAGAAATAGCAAACAAAATAATGGAAAACAGATAATCAGGACAGAGAATACAAAATATTGCTGAACTTCAGATGTCCTTCAGATTCGTAAGCCATAATATAGCTTCATCCGTTAAATTATGAATGTTTACAAACCCTCCTTTAAACTTTGTTAATTGACAATCCTCTACAATATGTGTAACGGTCTCTGGTTCGTTTCCACAGTCACAATTTGGATTAGAAATCGCACCCCATTTAAACAACATAGAGTTGCATTTTGAATGGCCTGTTCTTATGCGATTTACTTTTGACCAAATTTTTCTTTTTTGATCAAAGCCCGGGACTTCTATTGTTGGATCATCAATGAGATGTTTATTGAAAACATCAACTCCAGACCATAATTTTTTTCACTCTTCAACTTCAGAAAAAGCCGTACTTAAGTAGTCTTGCAACCATATAGGACTTCGAGATTTAAGTCTTTTAGCAGGAGGGTTCTCAATGTCATTTCAAATTGGTAAGTTTTTGTTAAGTTGGCATTTATCCCATTCTCGTTTTAACGCAGCTTTTCGTCGAATGTTTGATGGAGTAATATTACAAAGAACAGGAAGCCAATTGAGAAGAGTAGATTTAATGGTTCCACTAATTATACGCATAGTGCAATTCAACTGGGCATCTATTTTTTTGTATGATAACTATTCAACCAGACAGGAGCACAATATTCTGCTGTAGAATAAACTAATGCCAATGCAGCTGTACGAAGTGTCTTTGCATCTGCTCCCCAAGTTGTTCCAGCTAATTTTTGAATGACATTATTTCTTGTTTTCATTTTTGTTTGACTTTTTCTAAATGATCTTTGTAAATTAAAACGTATCTAAAGTTACAGATAAACTGGGTTAAAATTATGGTTTAACTTTGTATTATTAAAGATAACATTAAGTTTTCTACTTTTTCTCTATTACTTAAATGAAAACAAGAAACCTCTGTCTTTTTAAGATTGGGGCATAATCGCCATTTTTTGAAATAATTTTCCATAATACGCAAATCATCAGATAGTTTATTTTCAATTTCGAAAAATCTGAATGTTGAAATGAAATTGCCATATCATCGGCGTAGACGAATTTTCGACATTGTAATGAAGGAAGATCAGAAATATATACATTAAAAAGAATAGGTGCAAGAACCGATCCCTGTGGAAGACCATTATTTAAAAATCTAAATTTACTGCTTTTATCTCCAACAAAAACTCTAAACTTCCGATTAGACAACATATTTTCAATAAAAGAAATAATTTTGGAACAAGGAATGACGTTAAACAATTTAAAAAGTAAACCTTCTTTCCACACGGTATCGTATGCAGCAGTTAAATCTAAAAAGGCAACTCCAGTTTAAGTTCCAGCTTCGATATGTGTTGTTAATGCCAATACTTCATCACAACAACTTCTACCGGATCGAAATCCTGCTTGTTCAATTGGTACTTCTATTAAAGGATTAATTCTTTGAAAAATCAATCTTTCCAAAACCTTATAAATTACACTAACAAACTTATTGGACGATAAGACTGTAGGAGATTTATTTTTCTTTAAAATTGCCACGACTTTACATTTTTTAAATCTGTTGGTAACTTACCTGTATTATAAATATCATTGAGAAACATAAGTAGCCACTTCAAAGAGTAATTTCTCAAATTTTTCAGAAATTCTGGATGTATTCCATCAAACCCAGCAGCTTTCTTTGATTTGGTCTTTTTTAATGCATGTTTTAGCTCTTCTATAGTAAAAAGTCTGGATATATCTTCTGAGACAGGTGTAGATTTTCTTTTCTTTTGTAGACACATTTTCATCTTTGTGATAATCAATTTCTCCACTTTTACTGAGTTTGAAACATTAACCAACCGAGAAGCAATAGAATTTGGAGAAATTTTTGTATTTGTTTTAGAAGATTGAGTTGTAGAACCTAATTTATTTAGAAATGCTTAGCTTTTACGACTTGAAAGTACAAAATTCATATTTTCCATTTTCCTTTTCTTCCATTATTTAGATATGACAGTACAGCATTCCCATTTTTTATTTGGATTTTCTAGATATGATTTGTACATTCTGTTTGTTTCAGTTGATCAACATGGGACATATTCCTGTCAAAAATCACGTGGAATGGATTTTTTTGCTGCACATTTAACAGCACCTACGAACCTAAAATAATTATCAGAAACGGGTGGTATCCATCTAAGAATAGAATCGAGAGACGTTCTACAGGGTCCGGCACATCGAGCGTGCATTAAAAATATATGGAGAACTAATTCGATTTATTTTCTGAAAATAATGTTGCGCCTGTTTTCGACATCACTGAACTCAGACAAAATATTTTTATTCATACAGCACTTCCGGTTGTACCGGAACTAGCTGTCAACTTTTATTTCAATAGAACATGCTATTTTTTATTTTATTTTCAGATTGTACGTACAATTTAAGGTGTAGTCTAATTACTATACAATACCCAAAAAATAACTGGTTTTTTAGTTATATCGATTTTAAAAAAAAATTAAAATCATGCTGAATTGTTATCGTTCATATCTCAAGATGATATCAATATTTTAGTTCTTAATTTGTTGTGACAATTGTTGATACGTTACAGTAACAGTCACATATTAATGGAAACTTGAATTGCATGTACAGGGTGATGAAAATTATCGTGCCTATGTGAACAACTTTCGCCCTCAAAAACTTGCTTAATTCAAATGATACACCCTATGTTTTTAATTATCAATTGATGTCTTTTTTTGTCCTCTTTCGATACATATTAACATGTCCTATGCTCATATTGATAAATAAAAATACAGGGTGTCTCCAGAAGTGGCGAGTATGGGACGAGATAAATAATTGTTAAATGTTATGTATTAATGGCGGTTGATAGGATATGAGCAAAGGAATAATAGTTGAGCTGTAACAACCAAAGTTCTCTATTTTGGCAAGAAGGATGTCATGTGGAATATGATCAAAGGCAAAAACTTGCTTAATTTGAATGGAACACCTTATGTTTTTAATTATCAATTTAAGCATAGGACATGTTAGTATGTATCGAAAGATGACAACAAAAACATCGATTGATGATTAAAAACATAGAGTGTCCTATTTGAATTTAGCAAGTTTTTGAAGTCGAAAGTTGTACGAGAATTTTCATCACCCTGTACAATTCAACATGATTTTAATTTTTTTTTCAAAAAATTGATATAACTAAAAAACCAGTCATTTTTTGAGTATGGTATAGTAATTAAACTACACCTTAAATTTTCCGTAAAATCTGAAAATAAAATAAAAAATAGCATGTTCCATTTGAAATAAGAAAGTTGACAGCCACTTCCGGTACAACCGGAAGTGCTGTAAGAACGAAAATATTTTATCTGACTTCAGTGATGTCGAAAACAGGCGCAGCACTATTTTCAGAAAATGAATCTAATTAGTTCTTTATATACTTTTAATGCACGCTCGATGTGCCGGACCCTATATGTATAGTGTATCCAATTAGCTTTTTGAAAATTCCATCTTAGTTTTCCTAAAGATTCTACAAACGGAATTTGAAATCCAATTAGTATTAGCAAATGTTTATGTTGACTTCTTGGAAAATCGTGGAACCATGTCACGATCCATTGATACTAAACACAGGTCCGGGCTGTAATCGTTTTGCCCTCGACCGGAGTAAAATGTTTTGTTGTCTTTTGGATCGTATACTAAATGTATGTTTTGAAATTCCATCCATGTTTGTAATGTTATTTCATTGATATCGTTGTCTTTGTAGCCCCATAATGTGTTGGGAGGATGAGGAAAACAACATTAAAAGTTTCTGGCCAAGGTATTGGAGGTGGTTTGTAAATATTTACTACGTGTAAATCTCCTATTTTAGTAGTTAATAACAAAAATTCCAGAAAGTATACTTTTTTGTATATTTTTGTATTGAATATTTTCTTTGACGTATTTTGCTATTCCATGAATGCGGCTCTTAATAAAGTCTACTAATTGAAAACATTTTACTTTTTATTGAGTACACTTGTCTCATCTTCACAGTGTGTTTTCTGTAAAAGTAAAATATCGACTCTATTCCTGAAACAAAGATTAGACAAGAAATCTGATTTGTCCATACTCAACCCATCAACATTAATTTGTAGAACATTTGTTGTGTGCCCTATATTAGTGTGTGATTGTGTTTTGTGAAATTGGGTTGTACATTTTTTCAGGTTAAAATGTATTAAAATGTACCATACGATTAAATAAATAAAATAAATATGTCAGGTTGTTCGAACAAGCCTCGCTTTTAATTCCAATAAACACAAATGAAAGCTGAGATGACCACTGAATCAAGCGTAAAACGTAAACATGCACCATTAATATTGACGTCACGACCAATGGGAACGCATTTAAAGAATGATTTTAAAAGATGGTGTTTTGGATAATTTTAAAATGAAGATATTTAATTCTGAGCACATTATATACTTTTTTGTGGTACTGGGGCTTCCTTTTACGTTTATGACTAAACAATGAAGTATAATTTTTCTAAATATAAATTTAATAAAAACACCCAATTGTAGCTCCTAATGAAGCATATAATTAATATGTAAACTATTGAGTAATAAGAAAATAAATTTTTATCTTAATCACCACCAGTCTCTTGCCCACAAAAATTTTACAATTTTATTTATTAATAATTATCCGAATCGGTCCAGCAGTTTTAACTAGTACAGATATTTTTAAAAAATATCCACTTGGTGCCCACATGAAAATGTTTAGTAAAAATACTTTGATTTTTTGGTTACTTTCTTCAATTTTGCTTTAGTTACAAATTCTTGAAAATCTTTAAGAAACATTGTGTAATTCTCAGAAAAACGTGGTGTCATTTTTTTGGATTTTTTTAGTTTATCGCAAAACTTTCCCAATTTTTTTTATTTTCATCATTTTCTTTACAATGATATAATAATAATAATAATAATAATAATATGATTTATTGTCCAACAGCTACAACGCGAATTACAGGACAACAATAAATAATTCAGTTTTATATACACATGTCTTATTAGAAATAGTAAAATATTAATAATAGTAATAAAAGTAAAAGAAACTAAAGCTATGTTACTAAAAATTGCAAAATAAATAAATAAATAAATCACTTAACAAGAATGATAATAATGATAATAATAACGAAAAACTGAAATTATACATTATGTGTAATAGTTGATTGTTCAATAGTAATTAAATAATATTCATTGTATGCCTCTAATAGAGTTTAAAGGTTACAATGGAAAATATCAGTATTGCAACAAATATCATTATAATAACCGCACATTGCCATGACTGGGGAGTTTTTAAATGTATTGGTTTTAGCAAATTGAGTATAAAAGTATAATTATTTCTGGTGTTCTTCATGGATGCGTAACAATTCAATTTACTTAGTATAAAAGGACACTCAATTGCATTATGTAATAATTTATACAACACAGACAAACCAATTCTACGTCTTCTTAGGTCAAGAGAATTGATCCAGCCGTTCTCAAACGATGCGCTTTCCAACAAACAGTATTTAATTTTTGTATCGTGTATAAATTATATATGACAGATTGTATAAACAAATCAAGGGTGTGTATCATAAATTTGAAATAGGTTCAAATATACAGAGTGTCCAACCTAAAAGGTTACAGAGCAAATAACGAAAAAACCAGATGAATTAAACAAAAACCCCAAAACACATCAGCTTTAATTTGAAGGTGGGCCCAATTTGGCGAAACTAAAATACTATAATAACCATCTCTTGAACAGGTATATGTTTCAATTGAATTTATAGCGTAACGTCCAAGTGTTCTAACAAAATAATGAATATTACGTTTAACATATTTACAAAGTTTTTATCCAATTTTTTTAGCTCTCATATATTTTTTTAGCTATTCAATAAATAATTGTCTGATAAAGCGTCTACTGTCACTGATGCAAAACGTTGCTATAAACTTAACCAGGAGTTTATTTACATCTGTCTTTAAAAAAAACTTACGTTGTAACATAGTTAGTTAAATTTATTCGGCAAACAAAAAGAGAAGAAGAAGAAGAATTACCATTCTTGCATTCTTCTTATATTGTTCTTTATTCTATTCCATCAATGACGGTACCATTAACGAGTAAAACCTTTAACATTGAATTTCAAGAAGTTAGGATGGGAATTCTTTAATATAACACTATCTTGAGAGATGTACTCATTTTGGTGGATCAAGTTAACTATATTTTTACAAGATGTTTAGACGAGAACCATATTTATTACAATATAATAATAATAAACTATTACCAATATACTCCTTCTAGTGTCCTTGAAAATGAGAGCTATAAAATATACTGGGACAAAACAATTCAATCTGACAAGACCTTAGCATGTAACAGGCCAGATATCACCTTCACTGACAAAAAGAACAAGCACTCATACCTTATAGATATTTCAATTCCTGCTGACCACAACCTCACCGCAAAATACTCAGAAAAAATCCAAAAATATATCCCTCTCTCAATAAAACTCAAAAAAATTTGGAAACAGAACACGGTCACCATAATCCCTCTAATTATATCTTCCACTGGCATAACACACAGAACATTCAGCAAACACCTTACTGAACTACAGATTCATGAAAATACTCATACACAATTACAAAAAGCAGTAATCCTCCACACATGCAATATAGTTCGTTTATTTCTAAGAGCACAATAGACTTCCTTATACTTGGTTTGCTTGTATAAGAAAGTAAACCAGGAAAATCCTGTGATTATGTAAAATATAATAATAATAATAATAATAATAATAATAATAATAATAATAATAATAATAATAATCACCCTAAACAATACACACATAAAAACAAATACCATACAAATAAAGCGAGGTATTTTCCAGGGAGACTCTTTGAGACCTCTTTGGTTTTACCTAGCTCTTAATCCACTCTCCAACACACTAAACAACACAAAATATGGTTTCCACATAAAACATAATAAAACAACCCAATATACACTATCACATTTGTTGTACATGGACGATAACAAAATATATGCAGATACAAAACAACACTTACAACAATTACTAAACATAACACACACATTTTCAAAAGACATACACATGGAGTTTGAGCTGGAGAAATGTAAAACCTTACACTTAGAAAAGGAAATCTAAGTACGGAGAAAGTCCCGGTTGGAAATAGGCTCATAGAATCAATGGAAGAGGGGGAACTTTATAAATATATGGGATTCGAACAGGCTAAACTCACACAACACAAACACATAAAACAAACACTCACCAAAGAATACACAGACAGATTAAATATACTACTAAAAACACAATTAAACATTACACATCACAAAAGCCATAAACACATACGCTATACCCACACTTACATATTCCTTTGGGGTCATACATTGGACACATACAGAATTAGAAGAACTCCAAAGGAAAACACGAACAACAAACATCACCCAAAACCGCCACAGAGAGGTTGACCCTACCTCGATGTAAGGGCGGACGGGGCCTCATAGACATATCCACACTACACTACAAACAGATAGACACATTAAAAAATGTTTTCTACACAAAACAACACACATCAGAGTTACACAAAGCAGTTACACTCAAAAACAACAACTACACACTACTATATTTACAGAACGCAGACATGGACAAACAAACACATATAAAAACAACACAAACACAAAAACAATTATGGATCCAAAAGGCCCTCCACGGCAGACATCCTCACAAACTGAGTCAACCGACTGTCGACAAAAAAGCGTCGAAAATGTGGTTGACCCGTGGGGAACTGTTCAGCGAGACAGAAGGGTTTATGATCGCAATACAAGATCAGGTCATACGCACAAAAAACTACATAAAACACATAATAAGAGATACAACACAGACAAACGACAAATGTAGAAAATGCCACACACACACAGAAACAATACAACATATTACATCTGGATGCACAATACTCACTCAAACAGACTATCTACACAGACATAATCAAATAGCAAACATAATCCATCAAAAATTAGCCATTCAACACAAACTAATAGACACATACACACCGTACTACAAATACATACCACAAACAGTACTAGATAACACAACACATAAAATATATTTCGACAGAACAATAATTACAGATAAAACAATACACCACAACAGACTAGACATTACACTCATAGACAAAGATAACAAAACAACATACATAATAGACATAGCAATACCCAACACACACAACATGGAAAAACCAACACAGAAAAACTTCAAAAATACACAGTTTTCTCCATAGAAATAAAACGTCTATGGAAGATGATGAAAGTGATCATAGTACCAATAATCCTGTCTTCCACAGGTATCATACCACATACACTACACAAAAACCTACATACACTGAACCTAGAAAAACACACATACATTACACTACAAAAAGCAGTCATACTGAACACATGCAACACAGTGAGAACATTTTTAAACGGATAACACACAAACACAAAACATTAATGGTCTGCAATGTCTTGGTTTCAGCCCGACTTGCGACTAAAACCGACAAGAGTCGAGAAAAAAAACAAACATAATAATAATAATAATAATATTTATTATCCAACAGACATACATTTGTCCATAGTGGAATCTCGTCTAAAACATTACAAGATTATAACCAGACACAATAAACCCATAATTATGGGAAGAAAAATTGAAATTAAAACTACTCTACAATAAATTATTTTTAAAACATATTTGAAAAATTCAGCACATGGACGTCTCTTCTGCGTTTTAATGAGTCAACATTAAATTCCCTGAGCAGCTGAACATAAGGATAATTCCTTTCAGGATATCTCTTATGCTTAATAAATGTGTTGAATTTTTTCTATGGCGTTAATGTGGGCGTTATAGAATGGTCTCCAAATCATAGCACAATACTCTAAACCACTTATTACAAAGGCATAATACAATGATTTTATGGCTTCAATATTTGTGAACTCCCTTTGTATTGCGAAAAATAAATCTTAACATTTCCATCGATTTTGTTATAGCATAATATCTATGATTAGCAAAAGTTAGTCGTGAATCAAAAATAACGCCTAAGTCTTTAATGTAATTAGATCTAACAAGTGTTGTGTTGTTAATTTTATAATTGTATACAAGTTTCTTTTTACTTCTTATAAAGGACATGACTTGACATTTAGCTACATTTAAGTTTAATTTATTTAAAATACACCAACGTGAAAGTTCATTAATATTGTTTTGAAGAGTTACACAATCATTTTCATCCTTGATAATATGTAATAACTTAAGGTCGTCTGCGTACAAATATAAGTTTATATTTATTACATTCACTACATCATTAATAAATATTAAGAACATCAGTGGTCCAAGATTAGACCCTTGTGTTACACCGCTTGTGGAATTTCGACCGAACACCATTAAATTCAACATACTGCCTTCTATTTGTTAACAATGAAGTAATCAGTTTAATAATATTTCTATTAAGACCAAAATTATTAAGTTTATTGACAATAATATCATGATGTACTTGGTCAAACGCTTTACTAAAGTCTGTATAGCAGACATCTATCTGATGCCTCTCACCTAAATGGTTAGATACAAAATCAGTAAAGTTACAGAGATTTGTTGATGTTGAGCGGCCTTTAATGAAACCGTGCTATTTCACAGTGAGTTGAGATTTTACGTGATGATGTATGTATGACGCTAGGATTTGTTCAAACAATTTAGCAAAATTAGGAATTATTGCAATCGGACGATAGTTACATATGTCACTAGTGACACCAGATTTAAATACCGGGCATATTTTAGAGGTTTTCCACAATTCAGGAAACTCACAGTTCTTAATAGCTAAATTATAAAGTCTGACTAATGGGATTTCAAACCATGATATGCAATCTTTCACAAGAAATGCAGGTATGTTGTCACAGCCCATAGTAAAGTTTCCTCTTATTTTTTGAACAGCTGACCGTACATCCAAAACACTAATTTGAAATGAATGTAATACTTTGATGTTATCACAGGTCTCACTTTCACTTACACTGACAAGTTTAAAATCTTTTGATAGAAACATACTTTTAAAGTGAATAGCAAACGCATTCACAATGTCGTCAGTTTTACCAAGAACCAAACCATTGTGCGACATTTTTCCAGAAATTCTAGTACGGCGTTTCTTTGCATTCACATATTTCCATAGCTCCTTTGCGTTTCCTTTGATGTTATGTTGCACTATGTCAATGTAATTCTGAAAATCTCTGAGCAGTAGGTACTTAACTTCACGTCTCGTGCTAATAAATTTAGCGTTATGCATTAGTAGATTATATTTCTTGTATTGTTTAAGGTATATTTGAGATTGATTTTACCTATTAGTTCTTTGGAATACCAATGTGGATACCGACGTTTACTAGTAATAGTTCTTGGAACATATTTATCAATAACAGAGTACAGTACACTGTAAAAATATGTACAAGCTTCATTTTCATACTCACAGGTTGCTAGTTGGCTCCAATCTACGTTACTGATGCCATTATAAAGTTCTTCAAGATTACATAATCGGAAATTGTAACGTAAGAAGTTATCCTGAGGATTAAAAGATGAGGATGAACAATCATTAGGTAGCCAAGAGATTTTAGCTGATAGCCCAGGATGGTGCTAATGTTTATCAACCAAAGCGTTAATATCTCGTGTTACATCACAACTTATATTACTAGCTATAATAATTAAATCAAAAATTCTACCATTACTGTTTTTATAAAGTTTGTTTATTTTAGATTACAGTGGCAGAGAAATCGATTAAGAATGTTACATAAACGAGAATTGTGGTTTATGTCATACCATGTCTGAAGCTCTGGAATATTAAAATCACCGGTTATAATAAATAAGTTTCTAAGACATATGTTCTCCAAATAATCGAATAAGATATCATATTGATCTACTGATAATGCCGGTGGAATGTACAAACTTAATACATTAACAATTGTTTTGTGAAAAGTACATTTTACACCGATTAAGTCCACTTCAGCTACAGGAGATTTAAGAAAGAGATCCTCTGAGCTATAAGATGATTTAATAGCGATTAAAACACCACCGCCTTTCATATGTTTTCTATCTGAACGGTAGACATTATACATATCAGTAAAATATTCAGAAGAATATATATTATCTTTAAGCCAAGTTTCTGTAATTGAAATTATATCCGATGCACAAGCTAAAGCGTTAGTGTAGAATTTATTTACTTTCGTGTTCAAACCTCTCACATTTTCGTATGTTATTGTAATACTGTACATTCAATTAGAACTAGTAGTGTATGTTTGTTGGATATTTACTCGTTTTTTATAACAATTTTTGGTATACCATCACGATATTTTAAAATTATATTAGTATCCTTATTTTCGACTCTTTCACGAAATTCCTTACGGATACAAAATGCAAAGTTTTTTTGCCGAAGAGTTAAATCACGATTTAGGTCAACTTTAAGAAAATTGGTAGATTGCTTTAATTTATTGGCATTTTTCAGTACTGTAGTAACATTTTGATGATTAGGTAGAACAATTTTTAGCGGACGAACTTTCCCTGCAGTTACTTTTCCAATTCTGAACACTTTAAGATTTGTGAGTTCAACATCAGTCGTTAATTCTGAGACTAATTTCTTAATCGTATCATCATCATTGTTAATGTAATGTAATGTAATGTATTATGGAGTGTTATTTCTGATGGTACAATACAAACGTTCAAAGGAGAAGTTATTTTTGCTTAATAATTGAATTATGTCAATTAATTCAATAACATAAAAAAGAAGCATATATATCATATATCTTCCGTGCTCAGTGAACTAAATTGAAAATTTCTAAACAGTTTGTATAGTCAAGTTATAAATTGCGAATATTTAGGTTATGATTTTTGTATCAAATTAGAAATTTAGCATTGACCAACGATTGACACAAATATACAGGGTGTTAAAAAAAGAGTGTAAAATATTTCAGAAGGTAATAGTATGAACCAAAATAAGCAGAAAAGTCTTAATAAACAGTAATGGTTGCGGAGATATGGAATGTTTTATGTTTTTTAGCACCTTTTGTTATTTAGATGGGTAGGAAGGGCGGGACCTGTTTTATGGCCTCCAAGATCGCCTGATCTAAACCCTCTAGATTTCTTTGTTTGGGGATATTTGAAGACATTAGTGTATGGTACTCCTGTAAATAACCTGAAAGAGCTGCAGCTACGGATTAATCAAAAGTGTCAACAAATCCAAACCAAGAAGGGTGTTTTCGAAAGGGTTCAAATATTGTTGAGACGAAGATGTCGTGCCTGCTTGGAAATGGACGGAGGACATTTTGAACATCTTCTGTAACTTTGTTTTTTGTTTCTTGAAAGCTTCCTTTGTCGGTTTATTCCTAATAAAATAAACTGTTTGAAAAACGAATAGTGGCCCATATCTCCGCAGCCGTTACTTTGCGGACCCATGTTTATTAAGACTTTTCTGCTTATTTTGGTTCATACTATTACCTCCTAAAATATTTTACACATATTTTTATAATGTTGGATTGAATACTGATTACAACCAAACACATAATCCCTCTTAATACGGATAACACCTCCGAAGCAAATTTTTGTGAAGAGGAGAGTGCGCGGAGAAGAAAATAGCATGGAGGAAAGTACGTCACAGAATGAAGTGTTGATACTATGTAATAATCGGATGACGTATTATATTTTGCAACGGAACACTGGAAAACATACGACAAATGCAGTTTAATTTTTACTTATTTTAACAAACCTCTATTTTAAGATGCAATAATAAAATAAAATGATAAACATAACTCATATTAATAACAACCGTAGTGCGCCTTTTATTTACGTTTCAGAAAGAAAAAGTAATTTTGGGGCTATACAGAACAAGTTATTCTACAATAAAAGTAAAATAAATTACAAATAATAATTCCGAAATAAACCGAATGCATTTTAAGAAAAATACATTTTATTATGTATGTAGTTTACGACAAATGCCTTTTACTGTAATAATGTACAAGATTTCTTCGCAATAAAAACATAATGAAAAAAATAAAATTCAACGTTTGTCTGGAAAAGACATTAACAACGTTTCCCTAAAACATGAAATAAGATTTGTGATTTTTAATGTTAAATTTTTAATAATGATAGACAAAATGAACTAACATGTTAAAAAAGCAATTGTTAGGAAAAATATAATTAATATTAATATTCCTAAGTGGAAAAAGTAAGTTATCGCTTTAATTTTAACTATAGAATTTGTTGTACTGTATATAACCAAAATATATAATACGTGTGACTTTTAAGTATTACTAGATTTTTATACATTTTGGTGGACAAGGGTCCTGTGATACGGTTGATATTATGGTGGTATTTACATTTTTTGCTTTTTAAAACTTTAGGAAATACTGATTATTTTTCATGTAATATTCCCTATGTCTAAATGTCATTTGCTTTTTTTCTTAAAAATAACGTGTATAATCATATTATCAAGTATTTTCCCCTCGTCATAAAACACTCTGTATATGTGACATTTATTTAACAACAAACAGTTGCTGAAAAGCTGCCTAAACAATAACAAAACACAAATGTACAACGAGTTGGATTTATAACTGTTTAAGTAAGAATTGTAATAACAGCAAAATTTATTGCACTTAAACAGTTGTTATAAATAATAGAAAAAATTTTTAAATTAAAATGTGAGCAATTATTAGATTTACAGTAAATGTTATATTGAAATCAAACATTTACTTTTAAACTGTTAAATTCGCAATAGGTATGAGAACTGTTTATAAATATATTATTATAAGTTACAAAAGACGCAAGGTGTGCGAAATTAAATAAAGAGCAGATGAGTTTGACATCTAGCAGACGTAATAAAGGTTAACATTATGAGTCCAGGTGTGAAAACATTAAGTGAAAATGAACTTAAAGCCAAGGATAAAAACATTAATTCAAGTGCAATGAAAGTTAGTTGTAAATAAAATCCAAACGATTCAATATATAATAAAGAAAACTTGTTAACCAATAAAAATACACCGGTCATGTGAAATTACAATAGTGCAGGAATATTAGGCAAAATTTAGTTAAAATCTGGAAAAGTAGTTTAACAATCTAGAAATTGATGAAGATATTCCTTGGGTACCCTCGAACGAAATCCCAAAAAATCCGAGTTGGAGAACATGCCACCATCTTAGAATATTGGCCCCCGCTTAGATGTTTTCTCTCACATTTTTGTACAAGCTATATCTTGCTTTCTAATCATGATAGAAAAATCCGGTTTGCTTAGAATCGTTCGATATAGTGTTACGAACACTTTAAGCACATTTGAAAGCATTTTATGTAGCCAAAATAAGAAGGGCCGCTATGGGTATCTCCGAAACGGTAGCAAATACAGATTTGGTTAAATAGAACAGAAGTTGCACCTTCAAAAGCCCAAGAAAATGGTGGTCAGAGATCTTTAAACATTTTATACGTTTTTGAGATAATTAGAAAATTTTTTATTTTTTCATTTTAGATTTTATTTTTTTCTGGTCTTAATAGTGGAGCTACATCAATTCCGATAACACTTCTTACAGCAATTTTTTTTGTTTTATGTTGTGATTTCTCCTAATGGTTAGGAGCCTTTGATTGGAGATTGGTGTGAGGATGATTTAATGAAAACCCATGTAATTCATTAAGGCCTACGTTTCGACGAGAAGGGTCCTGTCTTTATCTAGGCCTCTTTATTCAAATCAAATAATTAGTTTAAGCACAATTTATAATAATTTAATTGTCTAAATAACTCATAAATTATTACTTGAACTAATTTTATTAATTGACATTTTTTATCTTACCAATTTCGTTACTTTTAAGACATACTATCATTTTGTCAAAAACTTGTTTGAAAACCAAATCTTTAGGTAAGCACTTTAAAATTCTTAATTTTAATCTTAATCTAGTCTAATTTTAATAATAAAAAAAATAATTTTGTCTTTTATAGTGTGAAATTGTCAAATTAAATGATTATAAACTTGTATACACTGTACTTAAACTAATTATTTGATCCAAATAAAGATGCCATTAAGAGAAATCATAACGTATATTAATTGACGGAGAATACCTTAATCAAATTAACTTTTTATTTTGTTTAACGCATTGGTACTAATTTTCAAATCTAACGTTTCGTTTTTGTGGAACCACTATCAACTTTTTTTTCTTAAATACGGCCCTTATTTTTTGACATCATATTCTAAAAGCGTTTTTTATTCCAAATTTATCGGTGTATCACACTTTGCGGGTTATTACCATTTAAGTATTTTTTTCGAGTTAATTAAAGAATTTCATATTACGGACCTGTACATACCATTTTTTAACTTTTGTTCTATTTAACCAAGTCTGTATTTGCTACCGTTTCATATATACCCATAGTGGCCCTCCTTATCTTGGCTACATAAAATGCTTTCAAATGTGCTTTTGTAGAAAAGATGTCAAAAAAGTTGCAGTTTACATAGTAGCCCCCCTAAACGTAAAAACTAGTGTCTATTCTTTAAACTCAGCTCAAAACACTTATGCAAGGCTCAAAAACTGTCAACGATCTGGCGTCTGCTAAACTTCTTGAAGAGATGAAAAAATTTGAACAAAAATATTTGTTAAAAATATCTGTTAAAAGTATGTGATTATAAAACGGAATAGTTTTATGCCCTTTAAAGCTGTATGCTATTTTCACATAATGCACTCGGATAATATCGGATAATGTAAAAATTTGGGGGGAAATCCAGTCACCCACCTATTTCCACATTTTTTATGCTACAAATTATCTAATCGCTATTCTTTGTACAAAAAAAATGATTTTCATTCTCTTTGACACCACATACAAAAATTAGCAGATATCGGATCGTTTGGGGACTTTTGACACAATGTATATAATGGCAATATCTAATCGTACACAAAAATCAAGCCGTGTCGGATTTTTTCCGAGTTTTCCTAATATTTTTGTCTAATTTGTCTTGGCTAAATGTTTCTTCAAATTTATAAAGTTAAAAATACTGATGAGGTCTTTTTAAACACATCATTTTAGATAATCAGGATTTAAAAGGTATTTCAAATTTACAGTTTAATGGCACATAAGATTTATCTTAATATATATTTTCATTTGATGATAACCAATCCGATTACGATAGCGATGAAGATCCAGAAATTGAAGAAGATGTAGAACATACAGAATTTGAAACTGATTGATTATTGTAAAATTTACTACTAATTAAACTACAGAAATTCTGTTCAAAAATGTACAAAAATATCAAAAGAAAATCGACATCATGCGCCAAAAATACAGTCTTGACGATTCTCTTTAGTGTTCTTTTACTTTAACTACTGACACTTTATAAACTGCAATCGTTTGTTGTATAAATGTCATCAGGATTAAAATGTCAAATTGAAATTTCACTGGTAAACAATTTACAACCACTAAACGCGTTTTATAGGCGGGCTCAAAAATGCTTGGACCAAGACGGTGGCGTTTTTGAGCATATAATTTTATTCATCACGAAATAATTTTTTTTGTGAACAAGATTCAAACCGCCTCGACCAACGATTTTCCGACTAGTAAATTTGACTATGTTCTTGGCATTACTACTCGACCATCCGCGGGTCTGATATTTTTCTACTTTCTACTTTATGGTAAGGCAAAGTTATAACTAACACAGCCACCTTAACCAATTTGAAAAATCATCAATAGCTCTTTCATTTTGAGTTTTGGATAAAAAATAATGGGACACTTTTTGTTCAGTATTCAAATTTCTATCGATTGAGAATATTTTATACAGGCTGTCCCATTTAAAAAAATAGAACAATTTGACATAACTCGCGATGTTCGATTTTTATTCTGTTTTCACCATAGTGATGAGAGAAACAAATGCTACTAGTTTGCCTATTTAACCGACCCTGTAGCTCTAATAATAACAAAGTTAGCAATAATGTCGACTAAAGTTTGAAAACCCTGTATATTAATACAGCAAACTTAAATTCTCAGAAGTTTTTTTAAATATAAATTTTCCGATAATTTTTGCAACTTTGGCAGCTTCTAGCAACTTTTTAGCATTCACTTACCCTTCTAACAATTTTTTTAATGTTTTTCCTCGTGATTATTGATATCTATGCAAATTTTCAGCCGTGTACATAGACAGTTTTTTTGGTTGCAAAATTTATAAGTTTGATTCTCCGCTCACGCACTTAGCTTTAAAAGCATCTTCTGGCGGTCGGGCTTTCGCCTGACTGGTAACAATCAAACCTTTTCTATTTTAAACATTTCATTCACCGAAACATGTCTCACCTTATGTAGCCAGCTTTCCGTCTATTTACATTCCACTTATTTCTTGATGGAAGTAGTGGTGAAAGCCTAAAGTATCAGAAGTAATATTTCAGTTTATATTACATGCAATACCTGGGGAACAAATGGATATATCCACCGCTGATTTACAAACTCATGTCTAACCATTCGAGTTGGTTGGTTTGTGTTAAGAATTTCAAAAGTGGAAGTCATAGAAAGCATTTTTAAATTGTTTAACAAAGTTATTTGTATAAAACAAACTTATTTTTAATAAAAATTAGACATCCCTATCCTTACGGAGAATGTTATATCCATTAAAATAAATATTACTTCTACTATTTTGTTTAAATCACATATCGAAGCAATGTCAATTTCTTTGTTATTAAAAAAATTAATAAGACAATTTCTGTTTGAAACAACGCGCGGAACAGGCATTCCACTCCATAATTTTAATAACATGATTCAATTTGACGAATGTTTTGTGTTAATAAAAATATTACTTCACTAACTAGTCAATATCCTTTCTTATATGTTGATTATCGATTTTTTAATGTCTTCTAAGGAATTAATGTTAGTAAACAATTTGAAATGTTTTTCTTATTTGAGGGATTTGTATAATTGGGTGGATGAGTTTTGGTGGTAATGGAAACGAAAGTTCAAAACAAAAGGAAATGAGTAATTTGATGGGTAAAAAGAACTTTTTGCACTTCCTATATTTAATGATTCACTTTACACTGCTTCCGAGAGCGTAAAATAACTCTTTTTTGCTCGATTTACTTTGCGCCCGCATTTTTTTACTTTTAGGCCCGCTTATATCGTTAATACCGAATTGATCCGATAATTTACGAAAATAATAAAATAACAGTACTAAATTACGCATGAGAATCGCTATAAATTATTGTTAAAAAATTTTTTTTCTGAAAATATATAAATTAAATTGTAAAATCTAAATATAAAGCAAAATTTTCTAGAGTATGGAAGTGGAATACATTTTACCTAACCCAAAGCTAACCTATAATTGTGAAAGGTTATTTGTTTAATTTAGTTAACTGATTTGCATTACAATTGCTCTTTAACGTGTAGTGAAAATAGAATAAATTCAATGTGTTGATTCCCTGAGCCTTACAGATTCATAGGCACAAAATATAAATTGGAATAACTCGATTAATATAGTTATACACTTCAATTAGTGTTTGTTAAAAGTACATACAAAAATGAGAATAACTACGAAATAGAATAACTTTATTGTTGCCATATTCTCTATCGATTGGTTTTCTTTAAGTACCTATTTAACTTCCTACAGTTCCGACGAAATAAATAGACTAGAAAAATCACTCTTAATTATTCTTTTGCTAAAGGTAATTTGGTATCAGATGTCAGATCTTTTCTTTTATTCTGTTAATTAAAATTTATCCCACAAATTCTTTTCACTTGTCACAATTGCTTCAAATGTAGTAGTATACAAATGTACCTGTCCTCGTACTGCGGCTAACAAAAACAATATTAATAATAAATTTCTGATATTTTACTTACTCTCTTAATATAACGATAGACATAACAGTATAATACATCAAAATTCCTTTGCAAAGTTCCTTTAGAAATACATGGGAAGAAAAGTAAACAAACCGTTTGTATGTCCCTTTGTTGCCACTATTACAGCAAAATATTTTGTTTGCATTACTCGCCAAAAAATCAACAGATGTCGATCAAATCCGTATCGACAAGTGTATTTAATTCATCAAAAAATTAATAGCCAAAAAAAATAAAATGTTTAGCGTGGTTTAGCATAATCGCCCAATTAGGAGCACACCGAAAGAAAGAAATTTGCATCGCATTCACAGTTTTAATATTATCTAATTTGCGAAAAAGTGCACATAGTGGCAACACTCGTAATAAGCAAAATTATAACTTAAACTACAAAATCAACACTTTCATTAGAACATCATTTTTACTTATACGAATCATAAACATAGGGCATAAATACAAAATTATTTTAACAAACACTAAACAACATATGTAGATAAGTACATTTCCTTATTTTAAGTTAACATTAACATTAATATGACAATTATTGCAGTTGCTAAAATTAAACAAAGGAAGAGCTTCTGAAATTGTAGTCGTTTCTTCATTTATTTCCACGAGGCCTGTGGTACATGTTGTGGCAGAAGAATTTGAGGTAGTGGTGGCACTATTACTTACTTTGTAAGCAACGTAGCTTGTAGACAGCTTATCAGTTTGTTGTTGGCATAAAAATTTTTCCGCAGTGGATTTCCACCCACCGTGCCTTTTGATTACACTAAGAGATGCTCCTGAATCTGCAAGCAAGGATGCAGAAGAACGTCTAAAACAGTGGCCTGTATATAACTGAGGCTCGGCAAGCTTAAGAAAAGTGGCTATTCTTTCTGGAATTTTCCCGTTTTTTCCCATAGGTTCAGAATAACATTTATTATTTCGAAACTTCAAAAAATCTATTATGTCCTTGACTAGATGTGTCTACCATCTTACGTAATGTAATATATTTACGACATATTTCTACAAAATTTATAGGATTGTCTTCACGACTGTTAATTGTAAATACTCTATCTGTTTTAGTTTTGGTATTCTTTAAAGTTGCCAATATGAATGAATTTAAGTCCGTTGCATCATCGATTGAAAGTCGAACCAAGTCATCTTTTCTACACGCTCCAGCTACACCAAAGATTAGTGTAACCTACATTATTTATTATTAAACATTAGCAGTGTGTACATATACAAATCAAAATTACAACTCACCTTTATCAATAAATATGCGTTATCCGGAGCATCAGTTAAAATGTATATATGTCTTCTCTGCTAAGTATTTTAGACTTTTTGCTCTTGCCTTTTTAGAAATGCGATTAACTTGGTAAACTTGCTAATATCGATGTTATTTTTTACTCCTAAAGTTGTTTTCAGCATCGAATAATGTGACCAAAGTGTAGAAGATCTGTATTGTTTTGAAATTTCTGCAAAATATACTAAGAGCACATTTTCGGTGTAGTGTGTTGCTTTTTTAAGCCGACACCATTTTAAAAAGTCATCGTATGACTTTTCATAAATTTTTCTCGATTTAGCAGGTAATAAATCCAGAACCACGTTACTTGCTTCCTCTTTAATATCGGGAGGAGTATTAGTAAGTTCTTCATCAGTTTCCATTTTCCTTTTGCTGATTTTCAAAATTTTATAATTCAAAATACAAGCCGTAGGCGAGGGCAACAATCAAGTAATTTCGTAGTTATTCACATTTTTTGTATGTACTTTTCAACAAACACTAATTGAAGTGTATAACTATATTAATCAGTTATTCCAATTTTATATTTTGTGCCTATGAATCTGTAAGGCTGAGGTAATCAACACATAAAATTTATTCTATTTTCACTAAGTTAAAGAGCAATTGTAATGCAAATCGTTAACAAATTAAACAAATAACCTTTCGACAATTATAGGTTAGCTTTGGGTTAGGTAAAATGATTTCCATTCTTACACTTAGTAAATTTTGTTTTATATTTAGATTTTACAATTTAATTTATATATTTCAGAAAAAAATTGTTTTTTTAACAATAATTTAGCCGATTCTCATGCGTAATTTAGTACTGATTATTTTATTATTTCGTAAATTATCGGATCAATTCGATATTAACAATATAAGCGGGCCTAAAATTAAAAGCGGGCGTAAAGTAAAAATGCGGGCGCAAAAGTAAATAGAGCGAAAAAGATTATTTTACGCTTTCGGAAGCGTATGTAAAGTGAATCATTAAATATAGGAAGTGCAAAAATGCGAGCGTAAAACGACTCTTTTTTGCTCGATTTGCTTTTTGCGCCCGTATTTTTTACTTTTAGGCCCGCTTTTACTTTAAGGCCTGCATACCTATATCGTTAATACCGAATTGATCTCGAGAATTTACGATTAATCATAGACAAAATAATAAAAAACGGTACGAAATTATGTAGAGAAGTGACATTAGAATCACTACAAACAATTCTTAAAAAATCAATATTTAATTGTGTGTAGAATCTAAACACAAAGCAAAAATTTTTCTTGTAGAACTGGAGTAAATCTAACCTATAATTGTGAAAGGTTATTTGTTTAATTCAATTAAATGATTACAATAATTACTCGATAATTACAAACTTGCTAATATCTATGTTATTTTTTACACATAAAGTTGCTTTCAATATAGAATAAAATGACCAAAGTGTAGAAGACCTGGAAATTTCCGCAAAATACTATAAAAGCACATTTTCTGTGTAGTTTGTTGCTTTTGCAAGTCGACACTATTTTAAAAGTAATCGTATGTCTTTTTCACATATTTTTCTGGATTTAGCAAATAACAATTCCGAAACCACGTAATCTGTTACCTCTTTAACGCCGGGGGAGTATTAGAAAGTTTTTATTATCAATTTCCATGTTCACTGATTTTGGAAGCTTGTAATAGCGTTGTCCTTTGTAAGACAAGGATAATTAAAAAGAGATGGTTTGTTCTACCAATCTAGGGATTTAATAAGTAACTGTTGGTTAGATCAACACAGTGTAAGAAACAACAATTCATAAAAAATCACTAAAAATGTAGAATCCTCTATTTAGTTTTGTTTTCTTATGGGTGTCTTACTGATCTAACTAACAGTTACTTCTTAAAATCCCTAGATTGGTAGAACAAACCATCTCTTTTAATTATCCTTGTCTTACAAAAGGACAACGCTATTTAAATTTTTAAATGACGTTTAGAAATGTCGGTAAAGAAGAACATTTTATTCTTAATTTTGTAGCTACCCTAGAGGTCGCGACCAGTATACGTTCGTAAATTTAAATTTTTTAATTAATTTGTTGTTTTTTGAAGGTATTAATTTATTTGTTTGTTTTTCTAAACTTATTAGTACTATTAATTTAAGGTTTTATTGTATTTTTTAAAATTAAAATATAATATGTAATTAAAAAAGTAAATCTGTTTTGACTTAGTATTACTAAAGAGTGCAAAAATTTGTATGCACCACATACACCCTTGGTACATAAACAGAATGCTATTAGAATTTATGTTTACGGTCTTCGGTATGTTTTCTGAAAGAGAGACGGTTATATTCTATTAACGCGAAAAACTTAAAAATAACTTAGATTGAGTTTAAGTTCAGCCAAATTCGTTAAAGCTTTTGCGGCTTGTTTGTGAACTAGTGTTGTGTAGATGGAGGTCTAAAGGCCGTCGTTTCTTTCTAATGTTTTGCTAACGCGAATGGTCAGCTTCTTCAAAGGTTGGATGTACCATCAGGGACAAATTTAATGTTCATCTATACAGTAACTAACAAATACATTTACATTGTTTGTTGTGTTTTTTCTATTCGTCGTGAAGTTTAAGTTTATTCAAATAAGGCATTTCAACGCTTTTACCAAAATGGCGTCTGTAGGGCAAACAAACCTTTGTTTTCATTGGAATGTGTGTAATTTCTCTTGATTTTTGTATTTTAGTGGTTGTTTTAATTAAGTTAGTTATAGAAGCTGAGAAAGAGTATTTTCACTCAATTTTTGTTTAAAATTACAAATAACAGGGATTCTAAAAAACTTAACACTGTTACGATTTCCTCTAATGCCACAGTTCACTACAAAACCAAATGCTGGCATTAAGGTACATTAAAAATCAATTAAAGGTATAAACTATATTAAAATCCTATAACTCAATGATAATAGTTATTTATGTATCAAGGGCATAATCAATATGTTTATATTCGAAGGCAATAGTTTACAAATCCGAGGGCTTCTGGCCCGAGGTTTTGTAATTTGCCCGAGATTTATAAACATCGATTATGCTCGCGGTTCATATAACGTTTTATTTTCCACTTGAAATATGAAAATTCATTGATAAAATACTTGCAAACATTTTATGTGAATGAAATGCGGCTGCTTTGTCTGTGTACTTTGTTTTGTATCTATGACAATTTGTTTGTTTATTTTAAAATAAAATTATAAAACCTCGCGTGAGATGGACAGCGAAATTTCGGAAAAATTGTACGAAAGAGCGTTAAATGCTGATGGGGAGTTGCTTCCTAAAAAGTCACGGCCACTGTACGAGAGAGAGCTCTAGAAATTTGAAGACTGGAAAAGAAAAATTCTATTACAACTGTCAGTGAAACAGTTTTAATGGGGTATTTCCAGGAATTGGTAAGTATTTTTAGTTGATTTTTTATTAATCGTATTAATGGTATATATTTTTAGTCAGAATTATTTACCCCGAATTCCTTATGGTCTAAATACTCCATGTTGAAGACCACATTATTAATATACAACAAACTAGACATAGGAAAGTTTAACTGGCTGGAGGCATTCCTAAAGCAAACTTCAAAAGGATACATTCCGAGAAAGTCTAAAATTTTAACACGCGAAGACGTCTTAAAATTTTTCAAGGATGTTTCAAACGACATGTACCTTTTGGAAAAAGTATGTAAACACGGCACGAATTTTACATTTAACTGAATGATGTTGATGATTATGTTATAGGTTGTTCTGGTGATGGGCGTGTTCGGTGGATTGCGAAGGGACGAGTTGGTAAGGTTAACTATAGACGATATAGACGACCGAGGAGCCGTTGTAGTGATAAAAGTTCAGTACACAAAGACTGGCGGTTTAAAAAGTTTTAATATTGTCGAGGAAAACGAAATGAGTGCCTTGCAAATATATAGGAAATATGCAGCATTGCGTCCAAAAGGACTAACGAAGCGGCGCTTTTTCTTGTCCTACCAGAATGGGAGATGTACGGCCCAACCAGTTGGCAAAAACACGTTCGGGAGTATACCTTCAAAAGTGGCAAAGTATCTGGGTTATGCAGATGCGAGAGAGTACACAGGACATTGCCTGCGCCGTACATCGGCAACTTTGCTGGTGGATGCTGGTGCTGACATGTTGACATTAAAGAGACATGGTAAATGGAAGAGTGATGCAGTGGCATCTGGGTACATAGAAGACAGTATTGCGTCCAAGAACAAAATTGCCAGGATGATTGCCGGAGCCGATATAGACGACCGAGGAGCCGTTGTAGTGATAAAAGTTCAGTACACAAAGACTGGCGGTTTAAAAGTTTTAATATTGTCGAGGAAAACGAAATGAGTGCCTTGCAAATATATAGAAATATGCAGCATTGCGTCCAAAAGGACTAACGAAGCGGCGCTTTTTCTTGTCCTACCAGAATGGGAGATGTGCGGCCCAACCAGTTGGCAAAAACACGTTCGGGAGTATACCTTCAAAAGTGACAAAGTATCTGGGTTATGCAGATGCGAGAGTACACAGGACATTGCCTGCGCCGTACATCGGCAACTTTGCTGGTGGATGCTGGTGCTGACATGTTGACATTAAAGAGACATGGTAATGGAAGAGTGATGCAGTGGCATCTGGGTACATAGAAGACAGTATTGCGTCCAAGAACAAAATTGCCAGGATGATTGCCGGAGCCGATATAGACGACCGAGGAGCCGTTGTAGTGATAAAAGTTCAGTACACAAAGACTGGCGGTTCAAAAGTTTTAATATTGTCGAGGAAAACGAAATGAGTGCCTTGCAAATATATAGGAAATATGCAGCATTGCGTCCAAAAGGACTAACGAAGCGGCGCTTTTTCTTGTCCTACCAGAATGGGAGATGTACGGCCCAACCAGTTGGCAAAAACACGTTCGGGAGTATACCTTCAAAAGTGACAAAGTATCTGGGTTATGCAGATGCGAGAGAGTACACAGGACATTGCCTGCGCCGTACATCGGCAACTTTGCTGGTGGATGCTGGTGCTGACATGTTGACATTAAAGAGACATGGTAAATGGAAGAGTGATGCAGTGGCATCTGGGTACATAGAAGACAGTATTGCGTCCAAGAACAAAATTGCCTGGATGATTGCCGGAGCCGATATAGACGACCGAGGAGCCGTTGTAGTGGTAAAGTTCAGTACACAAAGACTGGCGGTTCAAAAGTTTTAATATTGTCGAGGAAAACGAAATGAGTGCCTTGCAAATATATAGGAAATATGCGGCATTGCGTCCAAAGGACTAAAGAAGCGGCGCTTGTTCTTGTGCTACCAGAATGGGAGATGTACGGCCCAACCAGTTGGCAAAAACACGTTCGGGAGTATACCTTCAAAAGTGACAAAGTATCTGGGTTATGCAGATGCGAGAGAGTACACAGGACATTGCCTGCGCCGTACATCGGCTACTTTGCTGGTGGATGCTGGTGCTGAGATGTTGACATTAAAGAGACATGGTAAATGGAAGAGTGATGCAGTGGCATCTGGGTACATAGAAGACAGTATCGCGTCCAAGAACAAAATTGCCAGGATGATTGCCAGAGCCAAGGTAACCGAAGGCGAAACCTCCAACAATGTTGTGAATATGTCTTCGTTTTACTAGACCTGAGAACTCTTCGCTT
Source organism: Abscondita cerata (assembly GCA_030710515.1). Taxonomy (NCBI): domain Eukaryota; kingdom Metazoa; phylum Arthropoda; class Insecta; order Coleoptera; family Lampyridae; genus Abscondita; species Abscondita cerata. Next base: position 113,701 of record JALBCR010002857.1, read on the forward strand.
GAAGGCAATATCCAATTTAATGAATCATTTTCCAATTGTATTTTTACTTTTAAGGATCAATAATGAGCTTACTTATAAGCATTAAAAAGATTTCTAAATTGCTGTGTTTTATTTTGTCAGCAGTGTCTTGCCTACAGTAGCCATTTTTAAAGGTCTTTGACAGCAATCTGACAGCGCATTGAAATGCCTTATCATAATTATCGTAATCCCTTATGTGAAGTTATGAGTTATTTCTTAATAAGGCATTTCAATGCGCTGTCAGATAGGTCTTACCTTTAAAAATGGCTACTGTAGGGCAAACTTACGTATAATTAGATGGATTTTATCATTGAGTTATAGGATTTTAATGTAGTTTATACGTTTATTTGATTTGTAATAAACTAAGAAAAATGCCAACAGTTAATTGTAACGACATGTGCGTTTAACGTGCATATCGCTATCTAAGCAACAGCTTTAATGTTTGAAACGCACGTGTGTCAATAAAGCCAAGTAAAAACTTGTACAGAAACATAACACGCAACGAAAGAACACCTGATGCCGCATTTCGCTCTTATTATGAGCTCATCAGAGGGTGTATATAATTAAAATCCTATAACTCAATGATAATAGTTATTTATGTATCAAGGGCATAATCAATATGTTTATATTCGAAGGCAATAGTTTACAAATCCGAGGGCTTCTGGCCCGAGGTTTTGTAATTTGCCCGAGATTTATAAACATCGATTATGCTCGCGGTTCATATAACGTTTTATTTTCCACTTGAAATATGAAAATTCATTGATAAAATACTTGCAAACATTTTATGTGAATGAAATGCGGCTGCTTTGTCTGTGTACTTTGTTTTGTATCTATGACAATTTGTTTGTTTATTTTAAAAATAAAATTATAAAACCTCGCGTGAGATGGACAGCGAAATTTCGGAAAAATTGTACGAAGACAGTATTGCGTCCAAGAACAAAATTGCCAGGATGATTGCCGGAGCCGATATAGACGACCGAGGAGCCGTTGTAGTGATAAAAGTTCAGTACACAAAGACTGGCGGTTCAAAAAGTTTTAATATTGTCGAGGAAAACGAAATGAGTGCCTTGCAAATATATAGGAAATATGCAGCATTGCGTCCAAAAGGACTAACGAAGCGGCGCTTTTTCTTGTCCTACCAGAATGGAGATGTACGGCCCAACCAGTTGGCAAAAACACGTTCGGGAGTATACCTTCAAAGTGACAAAGTATCTGGGTTATGCAGATGCGAGAGTACACAGGACATTGCCTGCGCCGTACATCGGCAACTTTGCTGGTGGATGCTGGTGCTGACATGTTGACATTAAAGAGACATGGTAAATGGAAGAGTGATGCAGTGGCATCTGGGTACATAGAAGACAGTATTGCGTCCAAGAACAAAATTGCCAGGATGATTGCCGGAGCCGATATAGACGACCGAGGAGCCGTTGTAGTGATAAAAGTTCAGTACACAAAGACTGGCGGTTCAAAAGTTTTAATATTGTCGAGGAAAACGAAATGAGTGCCTTGCAAATATATAGGAAATATGCAGCATTGCGTCCAAAAGGACTAACGAAGCGGCGCTTTTTCTTGTCCTACCAGAATGGGAGATGTACGGCCCAACCAGTTGGCAAAAACACGTTCGGGAGTATACCTTCAAAAGTGACAAAGTATCTGGGTTATGCAGATGCGAGAGAGTACACAGGACATTGCCTGCGCCGTACATCGGCAACTTTGCTGGTGGATGCTGGTGCTGACATGTTGACATTAAAGAGACATGGTAAATGGAAGAGTGATGCAGTGGCATCTGGGTACATAGAAGACAGTATTGCGTCCAAGAACAAAATTGCCAGGATGATTGCCGGAGCCGATATAGACGACCGAGGAGCCGTTGTAGTGGTAAAAGTTCAGTACACAAAGACTGGCGGTTCAAAAAGTTTTAATATTGTCGAGGAAAACGAAATGAGTGCCTTGCAAATATATAGGAAATATGCAGCATTGCGTCCAAAAGGACTAAAGAAGCGGCGCTTGTTCTTGTGCTACCAGAATGGAGATGTACGGCCCAACCAGTTGGCAAAAACACGTTCGGGAGTATACCTTCAAAAGTGACAAAGTATCTGGGTTATGCAGATGCGAGAGAGTACCACAGGACATTGCCTGCGCCGTACATCGGCTACTTTGCTGGTGGATGCTGGTGCTGAGATGTTGACATTAAAGAGACATGGTAAATGGAAGAGTGATGCAGTGGCATCTGGGTACATAGAAGACAGTATCGCGTCCAAGAACAAAATTGCCAGGATGATTGCCAGAGCCAAGGTAACCGAAGGCGAAACCTCCAACAATGTTGTGAATATGTCTTCGTTTACTAGACCTGAGAACTCTTCGCTTGAAGGCAATATCCAATTTAATGAATCATTTTCCAATTGTATTTTTACTTTTAAGGATCAATAATGAGCTTACTTATAAGCATTAAAAAGATTTCTAAATTGCTGTGTTTTTATTTTTGTCAGCATTAGTTTGCCCTACAGTAGCCATTTTTAAAGGTCTTTGACAGCAATCTGACAGCGCATTGAAATGCCTTATCATAATTATCGTAATCCCTTATGTGAAGTTATGAGTTATTTCTTAATAAGGCATTTCAATGCGCTGTCAGATAGGTCTTTACCTTTAAAAATGGCTACTGTAGGGCAAACTTACGTATAATTAGATGGATTTTATCATTGAGTTATAGGATTTTAATGTAGTTTATACGTTTATTTGATTTGTAATAAACTAAGAAAAATGCCAACAGTTAATTGTAACGACATGTGTGCGTTTAACGTGCATATCGCTATCTAAGCAACAGCTTTAATGTTTGAAACGCACGTGTGTCAATAAAGCCAAGTAAAAACTTGTACAGAAACATAACACGCAACGAAAGAACACCTGATGCCGCATTTCGCTCTTATTATGAGCTCATCAGAGGTGTATACTTAAGTGCGGTATACAACTGTACAAGACGGCGGTTGGTCTTTTAAACTCTCGTGGAGCAATGAACATAAGCAAAATGTGTGTCTTACGACATCTCGTGTAAAAGCATTGACACGTATGATTAGTATAAACTAAGAAAAATGCCAACAGTTAATTGTAACGACATGTGTGCGTTTAACGTGCATATCGCTATCTAAGCAACAGCTTTAATGCTTGAAACGCACGTGTCGATAAAGCCAAGTAAAAACTTGTACAGAAGCATAACACGCAACGAAAAAACACCTGATGCCGCATTTCGCTTTTATTATGAGCTCATCAGAGGTGTATACTTAAGTGCGGTATACAACTGTACAAGACGGCGGTTGGTCTTTTAAACTCTCGTGGAGCAATGAACATAAGCAAAATGTGTGTCTTACGAAATCTCGTGTAAAAGCATTGACACGTATGATTAGTATAAACTAAGAAAAATGCCAACAGTTAATTGTAACGACATGTGTGCGTTTAACGTGCATATCGCTATCTAAGCAACAGCTTTAATGCTTGAAACGCACGTGTGTCGATAAAGCCAAGTAAAACTTGTACAGAAGCATAACACGCAACGAAAGAACACCTGATGCCGCATTTCGCTTTTATTATGAGCTCATCAGAGGTGTATACTTAAGTGCGGTATACAACTGTACAAGACGGCGGTTGGTCTTTTAAACTCTCGTGGAGCAATGAACATAAGCAAAATGTGTGTCTTACGACATCTCGTGTAAAAGCATTGACACGTATGATTAGTATAAACTAAGAAAAATGACAACAGTTAATTGTAACGACATGTGTGCGTTTAACGTGCATATCGCTATCTAAGCAACAGCTTTAATGCTTGAAACACGTGTGTCGATAAAGCCAAGTAAAAACTTGTACAGAAGCATAACACGCAACGAAAGAACACCTGATGCCGCATTTCGCTCTTATTATGAGCTCATCAGAGGTGTATACTTAAGTGCGGTATACAACTGTACAAGACGGCGGTTGGTCTTTTAAACTCTCGTGGAGCAATAAACATAAGCAAAATGTGTGTCTTACGACATCTCGTGTAAAAGCATTGACACGTATGATTAGTATAAACTAAAAAAATGCCAACGTTTTTCCCAATAACATTGACGTCATGATATCAGAATTGTATAAAATGATGTCTTATGTATTTATAATTTAGTCTTGAAATCATCTCAACAATAATAAAATGGATGGTAAATACAATTACAACTTTATCAAAAAGGACATCATCCCCTACTATCGACATCCGTCAAGATCACCAGTGTACAAACCATCAGAAGTGGATTATAAAATGTGCAACGATGCTCGAAAATCTTACGGTATTACAACAGATGAAGACTGTAAACAGAATATAGAACAACGTGAGAAAATACACTGCTTAATGAGGTATTTATTCCGCTAAACAAAAGTTATACCAAATCAGTTTGTTTTGGAATGGATGTTTACAACGATTTTAAACCTTGTTTAAAAATAATCAAATCAGGGTTTAATTCTACAGTACATTTTACGTTGTCACAATTTAAATCGTTTCTGGATGAACTGGATGATATCATTCAAACGTTCCGCCATAAAGATGTTGGAAAATACGAGTTTGAAGATTATACAATCCATACAGCAGAATTGAATGCTGTACGCTTTATATCAAAGAAGTACGATGAAAAGTACTTTATTTAGGTCTTACATCGCTACAATCTATTAGAAAAATAAAGAATTATTTTACATCTCGAATGCAAAAATTGGAAAAGTCTGATTTTCAATTTTATGAATTTGTTAAAGATGTGGTTAACATAATTGATAAAAAGAAAAATGTTGGTTATGGAGAGTACGTAGATATAGAAGAAATCGGGTATGACGACTTCATTAAAGTGTTGGATGAAAAATACAAGGAGAATATTACGTTACAAGATTTAGTTAATAAATTTCGACATTTTGTATCCCTCACAATAAAAAATTATATGGAATCTTATAATGATCGGTTTTTTGTACAAATAATTTTGTAATTATTTATAAGTAATTTGTAAAATAAAAATTGAGTATATTAACACGTTTAATTTAAAAAAACCTCCTTACTCATCATTTAACTATTGACGAGTAATATGTATCAATTTGGACACCCTTTTTCTGCAATTGTTGCTGGCCCCTCAGGTTGTGGTAAATCATATTTCATTGTAAATTTCTTAAAAAAAATAAACGTAGTATGTGATAATAAATTTGAAAAAATATTCTGGTTTTACGACGAGTGGCAACCCCTTTACAAAAAATTACCTGAAGTGCAATTTCAAGAAGGCTTACCGAGTATGGATCTGTTTAACGATGTAGAACCTGTTTTAAGAATAATTGATGATTTAATGCGTGAAGCAAATGCTTCAATTGTGGATATATTTACAAAAGATTGCCATCACCGTAATCTAAAGTGTTTTTCCTAACTCAAAATATATTCCATCAAGGAAAGGCCAACGCGACGTTTCCTTAAACACGCATTACATTGTATTATTCAAAAATCCGCGCGATAAAGCCCAAATTAAACATTTAACAAGACAGATTTGTCCTGAAAATTCTAAATTTTTAGAAGAAGCTTACATTGATGCTACATCTAAACCTCATGGCTACCTACTCTTCGATTTAAAACAATCTACACCGGATTTAGTTCGTTACCGAAGCTCGATTTTTAACGAAGACGGCGCATGCTATGTTTACGTTCTCAAAAAAGGATTTAAATACACTCGTTCAGATAAATTTGTAATAATCCATCAATAATGCCCAAGGTGCTTGTTAAACACTCTGAACTTCTTCGCGCATTAGCGAAACTTGGAAATAAAGAACGTCTTGCATTGCTAAAATGTGCAGACGATAAACAAGTTCATTGCATCTTCGAATGCGTATACAATACTTTAAAAAGAAAAATTCCTGTATCACGTCACCAGAAATCACAACTTTCGCAACATAAACACATCTTGGGAAGATTAGTAAAACCTGGAGAACCTATCAAAAAGAAAAAGGAAATTTTGGTTCAGTAATGAGGCGCATTTCTTCCACTTCTCATTGCACCTTTACTAAGTGGAGTAATAAGTGGCATTTTTGGTTAAACATGGAACATGCGAAGAAGATGTTACTTGTACCACCGGAATTAATACAACAAATGAAATCATCAGAAACTGTTGGAAATAATGTATTAACACAAATAGATAACGAGATGTACAATATTTTGACTTCTAAACTTTCTGATCACGATAAATGGATGCAGAACAATCAAGTTTTTTAAAGATACCAGTAGCGGCTCGTGGTCAATTATACTGGGAGGTCAAAAATTAATTTAAAAAATAGGCATACTTAAAAAAATATAAATAACTCAAATGCACCGCAAAATTTTATACAATCTACAATTTTGTTCAAAATATAGCGATTTTTCGAAACATTTTCATTAAAATCTGTAAGGGATTTTCTATAAACATTGTCTAGCTGTGTACGAATATCAACATTTCCTACGGTTGCAAAATTTACCGGGCATTTCATATGTTCTGCAGACGAAGCATGTTTTTTTTTTCTCTTTTAAATGTTTTAAATTGCTTACACCGGATTTGCACCATAGCGAGTCTGACGAGTCTTTAGAAAATAATAAACAAACAAAACAGTAAAATACGTTTGATACTTCACAACCACATGTCCAGTCAGCTAAATCGTACCTTACCTTGCGAAAGTTTCGATGAACATCTATATTTTAGTTTGTCGTAAACTTAGTTCTGGCAAAGGACGACCATTTGCCTTGAACTCAACTAATTTTGTAAAATTAAGTTCGTTAGCACTTTTTAGTTGTTTAATTTTTTACACTACCGACATTTTCTATAATAGCGCATGCACACGCGAACCAAAAATAGTATTTTTACAAAACAACACAACAACAGTAAAAATATCAATATCAATTTTAAAATTGATTTAAAACACGCGAAAATCGAATCAAAAATCGAGCGTAGATGTACACCCTATTCGAAGCCGGCTTATGACCCAAAGTTGATTATTGCTTCGGATGTTCGCGTTTATTCGGGCGCTGCACGTTTTTCGAGTTTTTCCGGGTAGATCTAATTCAATGAGGACAATTCGCACCGCTAGCCCGAGGTTAAGGAAGATGAATTACGAACGACGGCCGATAAATTTTAAGTTAATAATACTTGCCACTTGCGACTTTTGCGAGTAAATTACCTATTTTAATAAAACACGTAATAATTAATATTTTTTTATATATTGTCAAAATTTTTGGGAGGTCATTGACCAATTGACCCTATGGACAAGCCGCCACTGAAAGATACTTACATTTTGCCGATGAAGTTTGACAACCTGTAAGCATACCAATACAAAAAGAATCTGAAGGCATGTCTGACGCTGAAATTGTAGTTACACTTCCTGCTATGTATAAGAAAAAAGGTGTTAGTTTCATGAAAATGTTAAATGCTTTGAGTGATATAATGTGGGACAAAAACGGAACTATCGCGATAAGGGTAAAATAATTCCTTCGTCAAATATTATAGACTTGCTGCATGACGCAATCAGACCTCGAAAAATACGAGTCCAATAGGTTGGCCACAGTTTGCAAAGTTTATGAAAGAAGTTAATTTCCCGCACGAACTAATCGGAAATTAAAAACGGAGAAGTGTAGTATCTCCAGTAGAACAAAATTTTGAACTTAAAAAGTAGATAACGAAGCGAAAACCTTAATACATCGGACTAGATCAAGAAGTCATATACAAAAAAGGAACTCCAGCACGTACAAGAACATCACCACCGCTGAGTAAAACACCATCAACATTTTTAAATTGGGAAAATTTGAAACTGTAATCATGGAATTAAACACGATATATTTCGACCCTGCTAATGATGTTGGATTTGCTGGCGCAAATTCTTTAATACAAAGTGTAAAAAATTCAAGAAATGACGTAGGAAACTGGTTAAAGAAGCAAGAATCGTATACTGTACACAAACCTGTTAAAAAGCGATTTCCGAGAAATAAATATATTGTAAATAATTTGTTTCAATTATGGCAGGCAGATTTATGCGATATGCAGAGTATACGGAAACAACGATAACTACAATTACATATTAATAGTAATCGATGTTTTCACCAAAAAAGCATGGGTGCGACTTATTAAATTTAAAACTGCTAAAAACATTACTGATGCATTTACTAATATTTTTGAAGAAGCTCAGAACATTCCTGAAAGTATTCAAACAGATAAAGGAACATGATTTATCGCTAGACCTGTTCAAAAATTCTTTAAAGACAAAAAAATTACTTTTTATGTAACTAATAATCCTGATATAAAAGCTGCTGTAGTAGAACGATTTAATAGAACTCTTAAAACAAGAATGTGGCGGTATTTTGATTATTCAAACTCTTACCAATATACCAACGTATTACAAGATTTGGTGTTATCTTATAACAGCAGATACCATCGAAGCATAAAAATGGCTCCCAATGATGTCAACGACGAAAACATTTTACAAGTTTGGAAAAATCTATACCATGAGTACGGTAAGAAATTTAATTCCTGGGTATACGCTAAAAGATTTACAACAATTATGAATTTGGAGAACGAATTTTGCTTGACACTGTTGAGCAATAGTTTCATACACTATTTTCCGAATAATACCACCGCTAATTTCACAACCCAACTACCTAAACGTATAAGGTTGGTTGGAGAATGGGTTGTCGGAGTTTCTGAGCTACAATACCCTTGTTCATTCTTAACCTTTGGTGAAGCTGAAAACTTAATGTTTTATCGCATTGAACCACCAGATAACGAGGAATATTATGTAGATGATGTATTAGAAAAGCTGTAAACTTTTTTTCTTAAAGACGGTGAACAAATTGTTTATTCTAACGACAAATGGCATATCATAAAAATGAAACAATCGAAGACGTTCTGGATATAATTAATAATCACAAGTTAATCAAACCACTAATAAACTTTGAATACAATAAAATAACTAAACGAATTTCACTCACTCTAAACACATTTCTAAGCGTACTAGGGTTTTCTAAACGGTTATCATTACAATTGGGTTTTACCCCTGATCAAAATTTGGCAATGCAAAAAAGTGCAAAACATCCTGCAAACATATGGACTGGTATACCCTCGCAAATGTTTGTTTATTGTGATATTGTGGAACCTCAATTTGTCGGTGACATTTTATCGCCACTTTTAAGAATTGTGAACGTCACTTCTGATAATTATAATTATGGGTGTCATAAAGATATAATTTACTCTCCGGTACATTACATTCCTGTAATGCGAAGAGAATTTGAGAATATCGAAATGAATATAAGGACTGAAACGGGTACTGCAATGCCATTCGAGTTTGGAACTTTGAATTTGAAACTTCATTTTAAAAAGTTAAGTAATATGACTTGTCCGTATCAACAATATCACATGAATCAAGCTGGTAGCGGTATCGGTGCTATTTACAGGGGAGCTCCATATCAACGAGGGCACTGAATTGGAAGCTGGTTAGAGGATTATTTCGTTCAGTTTTTCCATTATTTAAATCTGGCGCTAAAGCGGTAGGGAAAGAAGTGTTGAGAACTAGAACTAATATTTTGGGTGATGTCATAGAGAATAAACCAATCAAAGAATCTTTCATAGATAGAACGCGCGAAGCCGGTCAAAATCTGAAACGGAAAGCCGATGTGAAAATCGAAAATTTAATGCAAGGATCGGGATATGAAAAGCCTCGTCAGAAAATATCAAGTCATTAATCACCACTTGTTAACAGAAAAACGTTAAAACCTAAGCGAAAAGTTTCTAATTTCGTTTACAACGATATATTTGGACAAAATTAATAATGGCTTTTCTCCACGCCCAATCTTGTGAATGCGTCAAGTCTGAATTCGATTTATTTGCACTCCCGTCAACTCAAACTTCTATTGAATCGGGAGAATGGATTTTTTATAAACCATTATCTTCGCTGAGTGACGATGCACCGATTGAATTTGTAGTGCCTGGAAATGGTAATGATTACCTGGACTTAAGTCAAACGATGCTCTACATTACAACTAAAATTGTGAAGCAAGATGATTCAATGTTAACAGTTAACGAAGTTGTAGGACCTGTGAACAACTGGATGCATTCGTTATTTAATCAAGTTTATTTAAACCAAAAACTTGTTTCATCACCAAATAATACTTATGCTTACCGATCATACATTGAAACGTTGTTAAATTATGAACCAGATGCAAAAGAATCGCTTCTAACTTGTAATTTGTGGTACAGAGATACACCGGGAAAATTTGATGAGTTGACAGAAGATAACGCTGGATTTAGTAAACGTAAAATATTAACATCTACGAGTAAACATGTTGAAATGTTAGGACATGTGCATTCGGATATATTCAATCAAGAAAAATTTTTAATCAACGGAGTTGAAATGAAAATAAAATTTGTTCGTTCAAGAGACTCATTCAGTTTAATGGCGGCATCAGGATCTACATACAAAGTTAAAATTTTAGACGCGAGTTTACTGGTAAGAAAGATGAGAATTAATCCTATTATTCAAAAATAAACAATTATTTTACAGTATCAGTGTTTTATTAAATCAATTGTTTAAAAATTCATATAAAAGATTTACATGCATTTTCGGGAAAAACGCAAACAATACAATTAATTAATGGTGAAAAAGATGAAAATGGATTAAACATTAATAAAAGAATTAACAGAAGTAAGAGCGTGGGCTTCCACAGAAGCATCGGTCAACATCTTAAATAGATCATACGGATCTTGTATGATCGAGGTTTGCATTAGATTATCATGTTGGGCAACTTACCCCAAAAGCTGTTTAAGCATAATTTGGCAATATACCGCATACCCGGATTTACACCTATGCTGGATGTATCCAATGCAACCCCCTCTCTCTCGAGATATTCAGATATGTACCGATCCCTCGATTGGTCATCCGTACACCACGAAGGCCATCCAGAACTTTCTTGTTTCAGCTTTAAAAAGTTATCAACATAAGTTGAAAATAAACCTCTACACTTAGAACCCTGGTTATACTGTGCAATCTCGTACTCCTAAACTTCTAAAATTTCTAAAACTTTATATCTTTGTGATCGCGCTTCACGAAGTTCGTCCGCTACTTATGTACCAGTAAACTTACGTTCATCATCCGTATGGTTACAGTCACCGTTAAACAAAGACTCTCCACACAAACTGCAGAGGATGAACATAAGTTTACCATGCATTTTACAAGGTAAAACCGGATGATATAAGTTTGAAGGTGGTAAAACAGTACATTTGACAATGCCTTCCACCGAATCTAAAGATAGCTGGCGGCATGTCTCGTCCCCGATGTGAATTTGCGGATGCCCTACAGAATATTTCCCGTACTTATTCACAAACGAGTACAGAAAACAAACATCCAGGTATCTTATTTGCTCATCTTCATCAGCCTTATAATGTAATTTATTGGCATTAGTACGACCACCGAAAAAGCTATCACGAGGGTGTAAAGGTATGTTCCGAATTATGGCGTGATCAGTTGTAAATTTTGAAGCCTGAATATTTGTCTTTAAAAAGTTTTTTGAAATTACACTCCTTCATTTCACCAAGTTGTAACCGAAGGAACGGATGTGGCACTTGTAGCTTCTGTTTTTTCACGTCTAATACCCATTATATCAGTTTTATTACCACCAAGTTCAGCTGTTTGATCGGGGAAACAGATCTCGCAACCGTGAAAATAGTAACCATGAAACTGATACACTGTAGTTGTAGCCGCGCAAAACCGCCAACTAAGATACCCTCCTTCAATCTTACTTCGTGAGAATTTCCGGCGTGCTGAATTTGAATTGCCAAAGATTTTTCCAGCCAAAGCAACCACTTGATTGCAATAGTAGATTGCTGATCAGCCATTCTATATCCGTTAGAGGTATTAAACTGATGGAATTTCCTTTTAGATAATTCCGTCTAAACACGAACGTTGCACGAGCCCGCGATTGTGCAAGATTCCCTAAACGGATCTACTCCGTTAGAAGTGGTGAAGCGTGACCAGAACTCCAAGCAAGCCTTTCGTAAAATATTAACGTCTTCAACGCAATATTTCACAATTTCTGATTGGAAATCAAAAACAACGTCGAGGCTAACCTGGTTTTCGTGCCACTTCAAAAAATCGCTTCTAACGGAAGAAGACATTTCATCACAGCCATAATAATGCGTAGGTGGTAATGGGCCGATATAATTTGGATTTGCCAAAGTGTTAAAAAAGTTCGGAAAGTAGCCTTTTGAGCCTGAAAAATTAAATGTTTTGGGTAACTTAGATAATGGCATCGGCATATAATTGAGAGAATCGATAAATTTAATACCGCTATCACAATTAATTGATATTATTTTAGTACCAGTCGTAATGATTTAAAGGTTCCACCCATTCGCGTTTTCAAACAAAGCTTTTAACATGAACGCGCCATCGTACCCTTTCATATTATGCGCCAATGCCACTATGTCCACTTTACATTTTTTCCTTAATGTCGAAACGTAATTTAGAAAATCGTCGACAGGATTGTCTTTAAAATGTGTTCACGTTTTCCACAGATTGCGCAGTCTTGATTAATGTCTTCGACGTCAATGCAAGATTTGCACACTTGCTGTGCCACACATAAAGTGGGAATATGCATAAACATATTCGGATCACCATCTACAGAAGTATCCTGCCGACATTCAAAATCATACAAAACGAAAATGAAGTTTTGATGAAGTTTTTTCTTATTGACTGGATTTTGAGCCATGAAACAAAATGACGGACCGGTTTTTCACTTTTACAGTGAGTGCAACACCGGTATCCGCATTTGTGAGCGGCCTTTTCTACCCAAACACTATTAAGACAGAATTTGCATTGTTTGAAAATCTTGCACACATTTTTTGTATGTTCAGCAAAACATTCTGGGTCCACGGAAATCGCGATGAAGTTTCCGATGTAGCATTAACACCAAACTGTAATCCATATGTCAGAAAAGTAATTTTAAAAATTATACAAAAAATAACATACCTTAATGTCGCACACGTTTTTAATTAAACGTTCGAAGAGGTCCACGTCTTCTAGATCTACCATTTCATCGTGTATAAATAAATTCTCTTGCAGATATCACTACACTTCTAGAATCTCAAAGTCATTAAGGACAACTCGCGAATAAAGACTTAACAAAGTTTTCACAGACATGATGATGAAAGATTTTATTCCGGTTTGAAAAATCAATAGGAATGAATAAAAATACTAATACACCGTTTTTATATAATTCTTGACGTTACCACTTACTTTATTTACTTTATTTTGTTGACATTGAAATGGTTACATTAAATTTTTTTTTTTTCGTTTATGATTAAATTTTCCGTATTTTTATTTTCAAAATCTCATTCTTGATATAAAATCATCTTACTCTTTTACATTTTAATTAATTGATATGCATTGTTAGCGAAAAGTTTGCTAGAAACGTTCTTTTAACATACGTTGATACAGTAACAATTACTCTTTTGCCGTAGGGCAAACCAAGAGACCTATTAAAACTCGTTTTAAAGAGCACGTAGCTCATGTCAAATATCATCGCACAGATAGGTCCAGTGTTGCCATGCATATGCTTGAAAATGGCCATAGAGTAGGCGACATTGAATTAATTAAGAGGGTAGATAATAAAAACGAACTTGATTCTTATGAAAGTTTAGAAATTTTAAAAACAGAAATTTGCTTATGAATTATGATGATAACGGTTCATTAGGATTTTAGGAATTATTTAAGCTTATCTAAGAATCAATTAAGTTTAACGATGCGTGATAAGCAGATAGTATATATAAGCTTCCCGTTGTTTTTATTTTTAGTATCGGTATCGCTGATGATAACAGCTTAGCTGTTGAAACACGTGTCCGAGTCAAGTTTTTGGTGCACTTTTTGGTGTTTTTCTGTTGGTTAAATAGACGCTGCAGTTGGTGTTCCTTTCCTTTGATTTTAATTATATTATTTTCGGAATTTACATTATTTTGTTGACATTAAAATGGTTACATTAAATTTTTTTTCGTTTATGATTAGATTTTCCGTATTTTCATTTTCAAAATCTCATTCTTGATATAAAATCATCTTACTCTTTTACATTTTAATTAATTAATTAATTAATACGTATTGTTAGCAAAAAGTTTGTCAAAAATGCTCTTTCTAACATATGCTAGGTATATAACAAATGTAATTAGCAAGACATTTTTTGAAAGTTGATCTTTCACTTTTTTAATATGGAAAACACAATTAAAGATGTTATTTACGAATTTTCGGGTATAAATACAAGGTGATGATATATATTTGTTAGTACAAGTTTACGAATTACGAATTTAAGATGGTTAATATCTTTGTAAGTATAGATTTTTTTAATTATAAAATTGCGTTTCTTCATGCTTTAAAAAATATTTTGTTTTGTTGCTGTTATTATTCTTGTTAATACTTTTTAAAATATGTGTGGTTTATTTTTTTTATTTCAAATTATAGATGCTGGAGATGAATAACTGGTCGTCAACATAAGAAAACTCTACGTTTGCAGAAAAAAAAATTTTTGGTGACATCGTAGATGATTCTCGAGCTGACAAACGAATGCTAGATGAGGTGTGTCATCCATAGATGAAACTCTGAAGATTCTAAATTGTAACGTTTCATATTTTTGTAAAATAATTTTATATTGTGTGTGAAACAGAGAGAGAAATAAAATTTGTTTCCTGCTTTCTTTATTCTTCCAATTAAAAACATATGTTATTGGTACTTGTAAATGTATTGTGTAACAGAGATATAAAATAAATTTTAACCTCCTTGTTGTTTTTTTTATTTTTCCTAACACATACGTCACTTTAATGGTGTATTAATGCGTTAATGGTTCGAACCCTGATACATTCAAGTTTTTTAATCAAGTGTAAATTTAAAACTATTTGCTAAAGATGTGGTGGTGTAAAACGGTAACAGATCGAACCTCAATATGTTCAATTTCTTTTAATCAAGTGTAAATTTAAAACTGTTTGTTAAAGACGTGGTTAATGTAATTAATAAAGAAAAATGTTGCTTCGGTAACCATGTTGAACCGGTATGTTTTTAAATCATAAGTCACCATGTCAAAATGGTGTCATCTGTTTAGAAAAGATGGTGTATCAAACGTTAATGGTTCGAACCTCAGTACGTTAAAGTTTTTTTTAATCAAGTGTAAATTTAAAACTACTTGTTAAATACGTGGTTAATGTAATTAATAAAGAAAAATGTTGGTTTGACAGCCATATTGAATCGCCTTAAGTAATTGTTTTTTTGTGTTTGTGAACTAGTTTATAAAGTAATATATTTTTAAATGTAAAATGTACATGTTTTTATCCTTTTTCATCTTTTTAATTAACCTTATTCATCTTTTTAATTAACAGGTCTTCTCATCTTAATCATCCTACATTTTACAGCATCATACATCATTCAATCATTCATCTTAATCAACCTTTACAGCTATATACAAACTTCACATTTTATTTCTCAATTGTTGCCGTAGCCTAGTGGTTAAAGCCTTGGCTCGGTAATGCAATGGTTGCAAGTTCGAATCTCAAGAACTTAAGGACGCCATGTTGGAAATTCAAATCGACCGCCGAAACATCCGCCATGATGGGACGCCATGTTGGAAATTCAATTCGACCGCCGAAACATCCGACATGACGGAACGCCATGTTGAAAATTCAAATCGACCGCCAAAAATCCGCCATGATGGAAATTAACAACAACAACAGCCTAATGAGGTGAGAGGCCGTATTTTCCATTGACGTCTTCAAAAACAAAACGAAGTAATTAAATAGAATGCCTGCGTCAACAGCCTGTTCACAACAACAGCAGCTTAATGAGGTGAGAGGCCTAATTAGGGAACTGCCTGATGAGGTGAGACATGAATTAGGCTAATTGCGGTTTACTTTTACTAATTAGTGTCCAAAGTCCACAGTATCCCCTTCTACTTACAGACTCTATAACTAACTTAAATAAAACGACCACTAAAAGTACAAAAAAATCAACATAAATTACTCACATTCGAATGAAAACAAAGGTTTGTTTGCCCTACAGACGGCATTTTGGCAAAAACGTTGAAATGCCTTATACCGCTTTTAAGATAAATTTGTTTGAAAGGAGTAGTTCAAAATGTACTAATTCAAAATGCTTAAATAACGGACAACATATTTATTTACATTCGAATGTAATTAACCTATAGAAAAATGGTGATAAACTAAAGTTTACTTTTTTTATAAATGGAATTGTTTATTATCATTATTTGCTTTTTTTTTAATTTCGTAAAATCTAATTTGGGCTTTTCCCGATCACAACCTGAAGCCACATAAAAAATAATTAAAATGTAATTTTTTTGCTACACCAAACGTGATTTTTGCGCGACCGTTGGGTGATGTAACTTGTTCACTTTAAGAAATAAATGTTTGGATAAATTAATATTTTTTCCTATTATTTGAATTTGTCACCAAGTATCGATTTTAACATTACACTTATCTTAACATTATTTACGTTTCCCTCTAATTACCTTAATGATAACATTCTACTAACCACTTGAGGAGAAATTCCTTTTCTGATAACAATTGTGATTGTAATTATAGACATGTTATCTTGTAGTCAAACGTTGTGATATCTAATCTAAGCAATTATTTGCTTATTCAAAAAGATATATAAAATTAATACATTTAGTGTGAAAGGTGATAAAATGAAACTCAGACATATATGTATGATTTTTTTCTCATTACTATACATTTTCTATTATTATTCTAATACTTATTCTATCTCAAATATATATGTCTGGTTCAATGTTAAGAAAGTTAAGGTAATAGTAAATAAGACAATTAACAATAACAACCTAAAAATTATTTTGTATTAGACAAAGTTTTGAAGTAGGACTTATCCAATCGGTCTTGGTAGCAATCCATTTAGAGGATGCAAATATAAGAACTGTTTTACAACGTTCAACCGTTCATTTGTGAACACTGAAGATTTCGATGCTGTCATGTTTCATGGTTCTATATACGACCAAAAAATTCATGGTAAACCTGAAGTTCGAAATTTAAATCAGAGATACATATATTTTAATACAGAAGCGCCGTCTAATAAATTTCAATATAACCCAGATTTTACATTATTTAATTATTTTTACAATTGGACAATTACCTATCGATTTGATTCTGATATTAGAATAAGATACGGGACTGTATACAAAAGAAAAACTAATGGACGTTTGCCTACAGCAAAAGATGTAGAAAAGAAAACTAAATTAATAGCATGGTTTGTTAGTCATTGTAACACTTCAAGCAAACGTGAAAATTTAGTAAAAGCAATCCAAAAACATGTTTCTGTAGATGTATATGGAAAATGTGGAAACTTATCTTGCGCTAGGAATGGTTATCTGTCAACCGCTCATTGCTACAACTTGTTGGAAAGAGACTACAAATTTTATTTATCTTTAGAAAATTCATTGTGTAAAGATTATTTTACGGAAAAACTATACTACGTTTTATCGAGAACTGTCATTCCGATCGTCTATGGAGGACATGACGAAACCCTTTTAGCACCTCCAAATTCGGTAATAAACGTAAAAGACTTTAAAACTGTAAAAGCGTTGGTTGATTATATGCTGTTCTTAGATGCAAACACGACAGAATATTTAAAATATTTTCAATAGAGGCATGATTATGTTCTTTCGAATAATCCGACATATTGTGATCTATGCGAAAAATTAAACCAACCTCTGAAACCGAAAATATACGGAAATTTTTATGAATGGCAATGGGGAAATACAAGCCATCCGCTTTGCCTAGTTGATGATAATTTACCGCCTATTGTAAGATATAGTAAAGAAATGAATAACGATTAAAGTTAAACTAATAAAGTATTTTATTAAATAAGGTTGTTAAGTGAACCAATTTCTTTATTATTTAACACTTAATTAAAACGGCTACCGTTGTAATTCTTACTTGGATGATTCTTCTAGTAGGTATATCGATGATTGATCTGAGTGGCTCCTGTGGTAACCAAATTAATGGCTTCTGGATGACCGGGCTGAACGTATCGCAAAGTAGTAGTTTGAAGGAACGATATACCATCGGACTGATGTTTCTCAGCGACAAAAGATGCAATTTCAAATTCTTGTACGTTACCTCTTTTGATGGCTGTGATGGATTATTTCAATAAATCCGGACGAAGTGACCAATAATTATTAGTATGAGATTTATTATAACATAGTAGTAAAATTTTTTTTGAAATTTAAATTTTATTAGTGAAAAAGGTGAACAATGTTTAGAGGTTATATTATACTGTTTTCCACTGAGGCAAATCGAGTTTGCATTTATTTAATGGAATGACGTCATTGCACTAAATTAGTTCCATAAGCAGTGCAACCAAATTGTTTGATCAGTGAAACATACTCTCTAAGATTCGTTCATATTTTTATTATTGGTTATAGGTTATGTAACACCATGGATAACCAATACCAAATTCGTAAATGTTGAAATTGCAACTCTACAAGCGAATTACGATGATCATGTAAGGTTATCAGGTAAACAAATGTTTAGAGGTAGAATATTCGATTATTAATGGTTATTTATTATAGATAGTGATGATTATGCAGCAACTTACATAAAAATGCTAGTATCGTCCAAATTCCTGCAACCCAAAAACCTTTGAAAGTAATTGCCAGATTATATGAGGATTATTTCCTTCGTCTGTCAAATTCAAATTTTCCACCAAATCACGTACTTGGAAACTGATTTGACACAGCCAATCAAAACGAAATAAAGCGACTATTCACCTTGGTGGTAAATAGTCGACTATTTGGTCATCGTCCTCAATATTCACCTGTAGCTACTATTTTATTGCTACTAAATTTCTCGTAATTTTACAATTTGTCTCGACTTAATTTTGATATTATTAATCTTTTGGCATTAATAATCTTTGAAAATTAAGTCTCGTCGAATTGATCCTAAAAGAAACTCGAAATTTAGATGCAATAAAAAATAGTCGGCTATTTGTCAAGGTCTTGTTATATTACTGTCGATAATTCAGAGCATTTAATATATCATTCTTCGGGTTTGACAAATATAGTGCCCGTTGACATAGAAAATGATGCAGCACATACATCGACATCACAAACTGGATTTAATAAGTTATTGCTTAATAGTGAATCAAGCAATTCTAATAATACTAAATCAGATGCAGAATGGGGTGTACCGGAGACAAAATTGCTATTCGATAAATATGAACAACACTTACCACAAATAGGACCAATGAAAAATTTAAAACAAAACGAAAAATGTGGTAACAAATTTCAAATGATCTTCAAGAAATACTAGGAATTTTAAAATCTGATGTTCAATGTGAAAACCGCTACAAGACCGTATTAAAAAAAAAAAAAAGCTAACAATCATAATTCCACCACCGGAGAGGTTCGTGAAACCGTACAATATGAAGAGGAGTTATGTAAAATATCATCTATAGATGATAGTGTTAAGCAAGACCAGTTGCGAGGGATACGTAAATGTATCTCAAAAACTAACAATGAAAAATCACAAAATTCTGTTGAATGTGTTGATGTGAACATATCTCAATCTGAAACAGAAATAACGCAAGAAAATTCTTTAAAGAAGCAAAAGATTAGGCAGTCCCCCAAAAAACAATTTATCTGATACGCTAATAAAACTGCAAAAGAAAAAGAAGAGAACGAAGAACGTAGACACAGAGAAAAAATGGACATGATGTCGGAAGTATGTAATTAAATTACTGAAACAAAATCAATAATTTAAAGTATATATTTTTCAATTTATTAGTGTAGGTATATTGTTTTACATGGGTATTTTCAGAAATAAATAATTTTTATTTAATGTATTAATCAATAAGGTTATTATTTACTGATCTGCAAAGCATCTCCCGTTTCTGCTCTCCCAAACGTCGCAATACCGCTTCTCGTTCAGTAGGTGCATTTTCTATTTGATTGAAACCATTTTCTTCGATCATACTATCACCTAATAAGTTATCATTAAAATCAATACACAAATTGTGTAAAACACAGCATGACACTATAAATTTTGTGATTTTGTCTACTGCATGAAAATCTAAACTATTTAGTTGCCTGAACCTGGTTTTTAAAATACCAAATGTATTTTCAATTAGTACTCTTGTAGCACATAACTTATAATTGTATTGTTTTTGAATATTCGTTAATGTGCCGTAGTCCTTATAAGGTGTTAATAAATATTCTCTTAAATGATATGAGTTGTCTCCCAACAGGTGAAAACGTTCATCACAAATATTAGCAATTTCCTTGCTAATAAATGATAATTTGAATACTCTGGAATCGTGTATCTTTCCAGGGGGTCCAGTGAAAACATCTATAAATCTTCGCTTATAGTCACATATACCCTGTAACGTCAAAGATGGGATGTCATGTCTATTTACATATGTGGATTTTATTTTATGTGCCGGTGTTCTTATCTTTATAGATGTTCCATCTACACACCCTAGTACATTAGGAAATCCAGACACCTATAAAGTATAGTAAGACTTATCTTGTAATTATTGATTATTTTTCAAACTTACTTTTAAAAAATTCAGTTGCAAACATGTTTTTTCCGCTAAAGTTCGTGGATAAAATTTGGGGCATTCTCGACCAAGTAATCCATAACTCTAACGAGTTGTCTAAAACAACTGGTTGTACTGATACCAAATCTCTCTGCAACATCACGCATGCACTTTTGTGAACCTAAAAGATTTTGTAAAATTTCATTACAAAACTGTATGTTACCATTGTGGATCATAATAATTACCAAACAAATGACAAAATATGATTCTCTGCTGATGTAGGTGTTGTTCCACCATGCGACATAATTTTTGTATAAAATGGGGAATTAGAAAACAATTCTATTAAATGTTCAGCAGTCTTGCGTTCGATGCGAAAAGTTGCTTTAAACTTAAACAACAAACGTAATACTTTTTTATTACCTATTATTAATTGACAGGAACTTTTACCTGCTTGTCAGAGTAATGATGCACTACATCACGAATATAATTTTCAATTCGAGGCACCTTTTGTTTTGGGAGTAAAATATCTTCAAAATCACTGTCAGATGAAGAGGACTCCATGAATTCTTGGGTAATTGTTGATAATAATAATTGTTTTGTATTCATTTTATATTGAAACCCGTTGTGTGGGACAAAAAAAAATTGTTTGTTATTTGCTTGGATTTATAAACAGTCAGCCATATTTGCACTGCCACTGATGCACTGACTCCTCTAGTCAGTGCAGCTGAGTGCAAACTGAGTGCGAACTGAGTGCATATTTGGATAACAGTGGAACATTAACACTCGACCAGTGTCACACTGAAAATAAGCAGTGGAACACAAATTTCAAGGTCAGTACAGTACAGTGCGCACTAAGTGCACTCTTAAAGTAGCGGTGGAAAACGCTATTAGTTACATATAAAGTTTTTTAATACATTTCTAGTTATTGATACGTTTCGCATTTATAAAATAATGCTCTTTCAATCATATTATATAAAATGGTATTTTTATGATAAGGTTTTTTCTGTAAATTAAAGATTAACAAATATGAAAATTATGGTTAGTGAGAAAAACAATTAAGAACGTACGTAATGTGAAACCAAAACATTCTTTAAATTTTGTTGCATCCGGTTTATTTTTTTAAAGTAGTTTAGGTGAATTTCATACAACATTTATTTCTACATTTTTTTTCCATACGTTATTTATGTAGTATTAAAACTATTTGGAATAAGCAGGAGAATATTATTCGTTTATTACATATTTTATATCTTGACGTTTTGCAAAATCAATTGTTAGAAGTATCAAAATTTTCTTAACTAAATTTTATAACAATTATTTTAAATATTGTTTTATGTTATAATTTGAGGTGGAAAGGTCGACACCTCCACTTAATTACACACGTTTTTATAAATTAATTCTTAAAGCAGATCTCAACAATATGATAATTGGATAAGTGCAATTAATGAATGAAGTTAGTGAAATCGTCTTAAGGAAAGTTAACATATTAATATCATATTAAGGATGGTTTACGTATTTTTGGGTCTAAATGTTATTTTATTTTGGTTTTTTATTTTCAAAAAAAGTTTATCATAAAGTTAAATTATATAATAAAGATACAACATTTTTGTATTTTTTTTTATTTAATTAGATTGTGGTAAGTTAGATTTAGTTTATCAATGTCTGTTTTGTAATTAATTGTTTTATATTATTTTTTCTTTGTCTAAGATTTTTGGATTATTGAAATCAAAATTATGGAAATTGATTATTGCAAATGCTATTAGAATCTGACGATGATAACGATAAACCCGAATTTGAAGACGAAAGCGACACTGATAGAGAAGGATCACATTGAGCAAAGAGATGAAGACTCTAACACTGTACAAGAAGCTTCTTCCGATGAAAGTTCAAGTAATTCTGAAGAAGACGAAATATATTTTACGGGTAGAGACAAAACCACAAAATAAAAAAAAAAAAATTTTGCAGCGTGTGAAACAAAACCGCAAAATATACTTGTGCGATTTAAAATTTTCCTTGGATGCATTCGTTTCGATAATAAACATACTCGTGAACAACGAAGAAACGAAGACAAACTCGCAGCTATACGTGATATTTTTACATCGTTTGTCGGAAATTGCAATAACAATTATTCACCAAACTCAAATGTCACAATTGATGAGATGCTAGTAGGCTTCAGGGGAAGGTGTGCACTTAAGCAATACATCCCCTCCAAATCGAACAAGTATGGAATTAAAATCTTTTCATTGGTTGATGCAAAAGTTGGTGTTCTTTTAATTTGGAAATATATCAGCCTGAACGACCATGTCAACAAAGTTACTCACCTTTGAAGTTGTCAAAAGACTGACAGAAACTATTTACCATTCTGGGCGTAATATAACCGCTGATAACTGGTTTACAAGCTTAGAATTAGTAAATTTTCTTCAAGCAAAGAAGCTTTCATTTGTGGGTACAATGAAAAAAAATAAAAAAACACTACCACCAGAATTCTTATCTACTAAAAACAGAAACCCAAGAACCAGTCTATTTGGGTTTCAAAAAAAAAGTACCATTGTTTCCTACATTCCAAAAGAAAACATAAATAGTTATTTATGTACCAAGGACAAAAAGTGCACTTTTATGTACGAGACTGAATTTGCTGGCCGAGGCGTTAGCCGAGGCAAGCAAACAGGCGAGGTTATTAAAAAGCACTTTTTTCCGAGGTACATATTAATTTTTCCGTTGACTATAAATTAATTAATTTTCTATTTATTACCGTTTACTGAAAACAAAATGTTTAGTAATTTTAAACAAAAATTTTACGTTTGTTCTGATTGTTAGTATTAGTATTGTAACACTTGTGTCAAAATTTATTAAAGGAAATAAATGCTTTCCGCGTTCGAATATTGTACCGATAAAGCATTTGTTTACAACAATCACATAATTTTTATAAGAGCACTTGATTATGATAGGTAATAGGTAAAACATGTACTTTTTATAATTTATTAAAATAATAAAAATTACATTTAGGTAGTGTTATTTTGAAGTATATTTAAAAATGTAGTTATAGTTGGAAGTCTACCCTCAAAATTAATGCATTTCTTTAATTGTTTATGATCAAAGATGTAATGAAGTTTCTTCCTATTAAACACATTAAAGTCAATTCTTACTAATTGGACATATAATAGTTATAAGACTGAGTTTGTACCGTGGTCAGACTTATAATCATTTTATATTCAATAAAAATATTGCCTGACCGTAAGAAAGTATGCAAACGTAGTTTTTGATTCACTCCGAAAATGTTTCAAAAATGTAATAATCTTCTTTCAGCTTATTGAAAACTGTGAAATTCACCTTGTTTTTGTGTACGAATAAATCTTGAACCCAGTAATGTTGATGGCTTATATGATTCTATTTTTGTTTTTCCTGCGACAGAATCAATATTCAAATGATTTTTCACAAGTAATTACTGTTCTTGTGTTTTCCATTAGCATTATTACTTATTTACATCAATCAAATACAGTAATAGAAAGGTACCCATAATTAACTCACTTCTACTGTAAGTTTTTGTATTTTATGATCGTGAAAATTTTGTATCGGAACTCCGCTTCTGTATCAAAATGTTACCTAATAAAATTGTCTAAAGCAATCTCAAGTCGTATGAATTCTGTCTTACCTTATAAATGAATAACTTTAAAGAAGTTAAAGTGTTACATATTGAAAACAATGTATCGAGTATTGTGAGATTACAACCAGGCTCTTCTATATGCTTCGCACATTGTAGAAACTATAAACAATTTATTAATATCATTTCAAAGCACTTAAAATCATTTACTTGTAATTTGAACAACAAATTGTTTTTTGAAAAATGGTTTTCACTGGCCTTATTTAGATGTTATTTGGCTACTTTATCATAAAGAAAAAGTCATATCATTCTATTTGATTTTTTTGATTTATTAAATTTGGGCCATGGTGTCAAAACTAGCCCTCTGGCGGAGAATGATTCAACTAAATTAACTATGTTTTTGTTTTTTGATTGATTCTTATTGCTTAAGGAATGCTCTTTTCAATGATACCAAATTTGTTAAAATCGCTCGAACCGTTAAGAAGTTAAAGCAGGTAATTGCAAAAACAATTGAACACTCCCCGCCATCTTTGTTTTGAAATAACTGATTTTTGTTTTACAAAAATGATAGATAAACTGGTTCTCTTTACAAATGTGAAAAAAATTTTTTGTTGCAATGCAATGCAATTTAAAATTTTAAGATGGCAGTTACGCCCTCTGGTGGTCATTTTTAAAACATGAAAATATTTTCCTGGGACTCTTCATGGCCGATTTATCTAATATTTTTTTTACACCAAAGTCATACGACGAACGGTTCCCGAGATATGGCCGAGGAACAGTCTTATTGGGTCACCCGGTACATTCAACTTGTAATTACATTGTGTTAGCGCTGTTTTTCTGCTACGCTTAACTAAATGTAGAGGAGATATTTTTTGAATTTCGGTATTGTGTTGTTAGACTTCAACAATTGAAGTAACAAAATAAATAAACGCTTATGTTAGGGAGTGTTTCATTATCTATTCTACATAATACTTTTAACAAATTTCATAATAGATTAAAATTTACCATAGAACTAGAGGATAAAAAAAATAGAACTATTAATTTTTAGACTTAACTCTTACAATAAATAATAACAATACAATTGAAACTAATTGGTATCGAAAAACATTAAAAACCGAAACATTTATAAATTATAACTCATATACATCCATAAAATACAAAAGAGTGTAATCAACTCTTTAGTTGACCGAGCAATAATTCTTTCTGAACTAAAAACATCACAAAATCAATCTAAATAAAATTAATGATATGCTAATTAAAAACAATTACCCTAAAAGATTTATTCAGAAACAAATTAAATACAGACTAATGTAGATTTAGCTCTTAAGAAATACATTAGGTTTTAAGAAAATTGTAACTATACGAATTATTTGGAGTAATAGTAATAATGAGGCGGATATGGGCAAAGCATTGCAGTTGTTATGTAAGTCATGATTTTGTAAAAAAAGAGTTCGTTTCGATTGTTGATGCACACAGATCCGTTTGTGTCTGTGGTTTGGTTTGTGAGAAAACAAAGAACGGATTGCATCCGGTGCGTCCATTTTTTTGTGTGTGTATCGTTTATGTATGTACCATTTAAGAATTAAAGTAACGGAAATTCAAACAAGCAAACACACTAAATAAAATAAAATTCAAAAACAAATGAATAATAAAATGATATACTTTTACAACCAAACCCTTTGGACCAGAATTTAATAATTGTCTACAATCAGAACTTTTAACAAAAAACTATATAACTATTCCATACATACCTAAATTATCCAATAAAATTGAAATTGAACTTAAAAATATAATATACTAACATCTTATAAAAATCATAACACCATGGGAAAAAAATTTTACAGTCCATTAAAAGATCTAACTAAAATCTTAAACCAATCCAAACTCATTTATAAAATAAATTGTTTAAATTGTGAAAAATATTATATAGGTCAAACTAAACTATACCTTTCCAAAAGAATCACTCAACATAAAAAATTCTATTAAAATTAAAAAACTAACACCTCTAAAACCTAATACAGCTCTTTCCAGACTATGCAATAGAATATTTTCATAACTTTGATTTTGAAAACCCAGTATTACTAGATAAAGAAACAAATTTAAAAAAACTAATTAAAGAAATGATTCATATTAAAAAAAAAAATCAAATAAAAACTGTAAATTATAAAAACCGACATTGAACGATTAAATTTCATATACCATAATATAATACTTAAATAATTGTTTTAATAAAAAATTAAATTATACAAGTTTTATTTTCAAAATTACCGTTTATAAATATAAAAAAATAAAATTTAAATAAAATTAATATTAAATTAAATTAGTTTTTAATCAAAACACTTTTTAACCCTCCGTCAGGCGCATTGGTAAACGAATCAAGATCGGGCGCAATTCATCTTACAGATTAAGTACCGTTTTAGGAGGTTAAAGTAAGTAAAAGACATTGTAACAGTTGCCAAACTACTAAGTAAACTTTAATAACAATAAGTAATATTCCGTTACAAGGAAAATGTGAAAAATTAAACCAAAATCTATCAGTATAAAATCAAAAATAACTACAATGAAAAAATGCTTATTTTCAAAAAATATGTATCTATAAATTTTAGTCGGAACTTTCCTCAGCGTTTGTTTCATTTAGTTTCGGTTTAAAACAATTTTCACATTACAGTAACATCGCAGTGGCGGTTTAAGATTACGCGGGGCCTGTAGCACTAAGTTTTGTGGGCCCTAAATAAATGGAAACAAAATTAATACATACTGTTACAAAAATTTATTTAATGTTTTGAAGCTGATTATAGTGTGGGGTGTACATACACGATGTTATTAATATAATAATACATTGAACGAATGAATTAACATCTCTATATATCCCTCACACATTTACAAACAACATTTACGGGACTTGGTTACAGCAAACGTATCAATTATTGAGGATGTGTCTAATTCTTTCAGCAACTCATGCTCAATGCTCATTAAAGCAAGGTAATTCAGTCTCTTTGGCCCATAGTAGATCGTACTTCATTTTTAATCCGTTTCAATTTTGAAAAGAACGTTCACCGCTGCAATTGGTAACCATTAGAGTAAGATAGATTTTTAACACAATTTCAACATTCGGGAAACAAGAACCCAAAGAATTTGAAACTATAAGTTTGTACAATTTCAGTTCAAAAGAAATTTCTTCGAATGAAGAATCTATATCGGCTAATTCAGTGTTCAAAAACATTGCAAACTGAATTAATTCTTCTTCAAATTCACTTTCTACATCTTCTGGATATACCTGAATTACTTTTGAAGCAGCCATTCTAATTTCTTCTGTGCTAAGTGTTGGGAGGTGACGAAGAAACCCAAATGTGTCCTTCAGTTTATTGTACGCAGTTCGTCTTTAGTGACCTCAGTAATCAACCTGTCTATTATTGGTAAAATGTGCCAATTCTGAACGTTTCAGATGGATCCAAAGATTCAAAAGAGTTATTTGTTGAAGTACCCTCGTCAAATTTGGCGTTTCTTATTCGTTTTCGTGAAACGTCTTCACGATACTGTTCACATCCAGTCAGAGTTTTGGCTTTCTCCTGAATCGCAAAGAATGTACTCCTCATTGATTCGACATACCCTTGCAAAGATTCGTAAATTGCGTAGGCAGAATTAAGATTTTGATCTGATGACTGCAATGAAGCACTGCTGAAATTAAATCTATGAAGCACCTGATCCCAAACGACAAGCATAATCCCGGTCTCTAGTCTCTTCATAGTTTTCAACAAACCACTTGCTTGTTGTTTTGATTCGCCTGTGATATCTGGGTTATTGATCATAGTTTGCAACACCTGAACGACAACAGCATAACTTTTATGGAGGGCCGAAGTTGCATCTGCTCGCGCACTCCATCTGGTATCGGACGCTCTTTTGGTAAACCGTGGCGAGTTTCAGAATTCGATAATGCACATTTAAGCAATCTCCAACGATGTGTGGAAGAAGAAAAAAAACTATAAAGATTGTCAATAAACATAAAAAAACGAGAAGCTTCTGGGCAGAACTCTACAGCACACTTTCCTACTAAATTTAGAGAATGTGCAAAACAAGGAATGTATTCGGCAAAACGATTTTTTTTCATAATTTTGGCCTGAAGTCCGTTGTA
This sequence comes from Abscondita cerata, assembly GCA_030710515.1. Classification (NCBI taxonomy): domain Eukaryota; kingdom Metazoa; phylum Arthropoda; class Insecta; order Coleoptera; family Lampyridae; genus Abscondita; species Abscondita cerata. The sequence continues at coordinate 142,032 of JALBCR010002857.1, forward strand.
TTTGCCGCTCATATTGCTAGCATTATCGTAGCTTTGCCCTCTGCAATCTTTGATATCGATCCCATTTTCTTCAAGATAATTAAGTAAGCATTCAGCAAGTTGTGTAGAAGAATGTCCTTCCATTTCTAAAAATTTTATAAAACGTTCGACGGGGCCGCTTGGTAAAACGTATCTTATCACCAACGTAAGTTGATCAACATTTGCGACATCTGGTGTTGAATCCAACGATACTGAATAGTATTTGCAATTTTTAATTTCCCTAACTATTAACTCGTGCATTTTTTCGCCAATTAAACTAATAAACTCTTCACACACATCTTTAGAAAAGTATGAAGTATGACCTTTGCCTTTATTTGCATAAGTGTTGATATGTTCTGATAGAAACGGATCAAATTTAGCCAAAAGCTCTAACAGTCCTAAGTAATTTCCGTTTTGTGGGGAACCAAAAGATTCATCGCTACCACGGAAAGGTAAACCTCGCTCTGCTAAAAATTTGATTACTTCTACAACACGCCGAAGCACTTTTCTCCAGTACTGTTGTTCATTTTCCATTTGACGGACAAGCGCAGAATCAATACGGTCACCCTTTTTTTTTCGAACTAATAGAACAACAATGGCTCTCTTATGCAAAGCAGACTCTTCATGACGAGTAAGGGCAATGGTCGCATTCTTCCAGTCATTAAATCCTTCAGAAAATTTACTTGAAAAGTCTGGTCTCATAACAGTGCAAGGAAAACAAAATAAACGGCCTTGACTAGGTGAAAAGCAAAGCCAACTTCTCTCTTGTTTAGTGTTTGTCAACTTATGAATTCTATGAAAATAAGCCTTCTGACAATACCTTGTTTTATTTTCGCCCTCATAGTATCGACTTGATGAAATGAAATCGCTGTTACAGTGTTGACAATCTCTACTTCCTTTGCAATCCAGTATTCTTTTGCATTTTCATCCAGTTTTGACGGCCAAAGTCCAATGTCAGTGGAAAAATGTTATTTTCCTTGCCTTCGTAAACTGTTTCTTCATCTTTTGATACGATTTCATCAGTGTCACAATTCTGAGGTTTCAATAAATCATTATCAACAGGATGGTGTTTGAGAAATATTTCTTCCTCCTGATGTAGTATCCCACTTGAAGCACTTGATGTAGAAGGTAGGCTGAAGTTGTCTACGTTGTTGATTTCAGGTTGATCAACTTTCTTTTTGAAGAAAACATCCAATTTTTGAATTTTGAACGCTGATTCTAATTCCTTCTTCAATTTTTCTTCCTTAATTTTTCTTTTTGCACTACCCGAAAGATAACGACGGCCTATATCACGCTCACGACTTGCCATATTATGTCAGAAATTTTTGTAAATTGAATAATAACGATTGAAATGTTCACGTTATGTAATTCGCACAATGCTGTCAATGTAGGTAGGTATATCAAATCACATATATAATTGCGTATTTATTTATCACAAAAAATGTGCACGTTGTGCAACAACACCGTCTCCGTCGACCAAGAACAGAACTAATTTAATTTTTAAAATGCTGATCTGTATAGTCTACTGCGAATTTTTAAGCTTATAATTGTTCCTTTGTGTGTTATTTTGTAAAAAGTGCTTATTTAACTCATTTTATTTTTTTGTGCATAGGTAGTTATGAATTCTATGAATGATTTATAACACAATGCAATACGACAAAGAAAAAGATTTAAGAGGATTAACTAAATAATAATTTACCTGCAGTGCTATTCATTTATGTTTTTGTAAACTTATCTATACGTCAACGTTCAGTGCTGGTTCGGCGAAAACGAAAAGTCCGGAAAGATTTAGCAAGAAGCTTTTAGTAAAATTCTTTCTTATCTCTAATACTTAAAGGCGTCTTAAAACTAAAAGGAATAATATACAATCACAACTTATTTATTTTTTTGCATCGCATTGCCTGATGGTTGCACTCCGAGCAGGGCCCTCCCACACGCGGGGCCCGCAGCACGTGCTTAATGTGCTACTACGATAAACCGCCGCTGTGTTCTAAGCGCAAACATTTACTACAAACTTTGCAATAATATTTGGAATATCTTTGTTTTTTTTTTTTTTAAATACAAATTTCACATCGTTTCCTTTTTGTCGAAGTACTAGCTGTAGGTTCACCCGCATCTATTTGTTCAAAGTTGTGTGGGATTGAGAAATTGAGGTTATAAATGGAAGTAAACAAACAATATTCTGCAGTATCTAAAATGTTTCAGTATGTACCTAAAGTACTGTAATATCCTATGTAGTCACTAAATTCATCCTTTCTTAAAAATGGGTTTTCATACTGGTTACTTCGACTTTATTTAATTTGACATAAAATAATAATTGACATTGACAGATGTTTGCGGACGAAAAGTATTACATTTAAAAAAGTGTTACTTTATGATTATTCAAGGAGTACGTAAAACTCAATTTTATAATGAGGTCGACGGAAAAATGTTTTACTTATATCCATTATGCATTTTGATGACTCAATTGATGAAGAAACTCAAGACAAGCGGAAACCTAAGATAACATTTTATAATGAAACTAAATTCGGAGTAGATAAAGTAAAGAATTGGTGGCTGATAACGTACATCGAAGATCTACGAAGAAGACAGGTATTCCTTGAACCTACAAAATAAAATACAATTAATCAAACCTATTAGTAAAGCACAGATAGATGCGGGTGAACCTACAGCTAAGTACTTCGACAAAAAGGAAACGATGTGAAATTTGTATTTAAAAAAACAAAGATATTCCAAATATTATTGCAAAGTTTGTAGTAAATGTTTGCGCTTAGAACATGTTACTGTAATGTGTGAAAATTGTTTTAAACCGAAACTAAATGAAACAAACGCTGAGGAAAGTTCCGACTAAAATTTATAGATACATATTTTTTAAAATAAGCATTTTTTTTCATTGTAGTTATTTTTTGATTTTTATACTGATAGATTTTGGTTTAATTTTTCACATTTTCCTTGTAACGGAATATTACTTATTGTTATTAAAGTTTACTTAGTAGTTTGGCAACTGTTACAATGTCTTTTACTTACTTTAACCTCCTAAAACGGTACTTAATCTGTAAGATGAATTGCGCCCGATCTTGATTCGTTTACCAATGCGCCTGACGGAGGGTTAAAAAGTGTTTTGATTAAAAACCAATTTAATTTAATATTAATTTTATTTAAATTTTATTTTTTTATATTTATAAACGGTAATTTTGAAAAATAAAACTTGTATAATTTAATTTTTTTATTAAAACAATTATTTAAGTATTATATTATGGTATATGAAATTTAATCGTTCAATGTCGGTTTTATAATTTACAGTTTTTATTTGATTTTTTTAATATGAATCATTTCTTTAATTAGTTTTTTAAATTTGTTTCTTTATCTAGTAATACTGGGTTTTCAAATCAAAGTTATGAAAATATTCTATTGCATAGTCTGAAAGAGCTGTATTAGGTTTTAGAGGTGTTAGTTTTTTAATTTTAATAGAATTTTTATGTTGAGTGATTCTTTGAGAAAGGTATAGTTTAGTTTGACCTATATAATATTTTTCACAATTTAAACAATTTATTTTGTAAATGAGTTCGGATTGGTTTAAGATTTTAGTTAGATCTTTTAATGGACTGTAAAATTTTTTTTCCCATGGTGTTATGATTTTTATAAGGTGTTAGTATATTATATTTTTTAAGTTCAATTTCAATTTTATTGGATAATTTAGGTATGTATGGAATAGTTATATAAGTTTTTTTTTTTGTTAGAAGTTCTGATTGTAGACAATTATTAAATTCTGGTCCAAAAGGGGTTTGGTTGTAAAAGTATATCATTTTTATTATTCATTTGTTTTTGAATTTTATTTTATTTAGTGTGTTTGCTTGTTTGAATTTCCGTTACTTTAATTTTAAATGGTACATACATAAACGATACACAAAACACAAAAATGGACGCACCGATGCAATCCGTTCTTTTGTTTTCACAAAACCAAACCACAGACACAAACGGATCTGTGTGCATCAACAATCGGAAACGAACTCTTTTTTACAAAATCATGACCTACATAACAACTGCAATGCTTTTGCCCATATCCGCCTCATTATTACTATTACTCCAAATAATTCGTATAGTTACAATTTTCTTAAAACCTAATGTATTTCTTAAGAGCTAAATCCTACATTAGTCTGTATTTAATTTGTTTCTGAATAAATCTTTTAGGGTAATTGTTTTTAATTAGCATATCATTAATTTTATTTAGATTGATTTTGTGATGTTTTAGTTCAGAAAGAATTATTGTCTCGGTCAACTAAAGAGTTGATTACACTCTTTTTGTATTTTATGGATGTATATGAGTTATAATTTATAAATGTTTCGGTTTTAATGTTTTTTCGATACCAATTAGTTTCAATTGTATTGTTATTATTTATTGTAAGAGTTAAGTCTAAAAAATTAATAGTTCTATTTTTTTATCCTCTAGTTCTATGGTAAATTTTAATCTATTATGAAATTTGTTAAAAGTATTATGTAGAATAGATAATGAAACACTCCCTAACATAAGCGTTTATTTATTTTGTTACTTCAATTGTTGAAGTCTAACAACACAATACCGAAATTCAAAAAAATATCCCCTCTACATTTAGTTAAGCGTAGCAGAAAAACAGCGCTAACACAATGTAATTACAAGTTGAATGTACCCGGTGACCCAATAAGACTGTTCCTCGGCCATATCTCGGGAACCGTTCGTCGTATGACTTTGGTGTAAAAAAATATTAGGTAAATCGGCCATGAAGAATCGCAGGAAAATATTTTCAAGTTTTAAAAATGACCACCAGAGGGCGTAACTGCCATCTTAAATTTTTAAATTGCATTTCATTGCAAAAAAAAAAAATTTTTTCACATTTGTAAAGAGAACCAGTTTATCTATCATTTTTGTAAAAACAAAAGTTCAGTTATTTCAAAAACAAAGATGGCGGGGAGTGTTCAATTGTTTTTGCAATAACCTGCTTTAACTTCTTAACGGTTCGAGCGATTTTAACAAATTTGGTATCGTTGAAAAGAGCATTCCTTAAGCAATAAGAATCAATCAAAAACAAAACATAGTTAATTTAGTTGAATCCTTCTCCGCCAGAGGGCTAGTTTTGACACCATGACCCAAATTTAAAAAATCAAAAAAATCAAATGGAATGATATGACTTTTTCTTTATGATAAAGTAGCCAAATAACATCCAAATAGGCCAGTGAAAACCATTTTTCAAAATCTCGTTCCTAACCTCAAATATTGGGAAAATGAGAATAATGGATGTTTGAAGATCGAGGACCGCGCAGTAAATTTTCTAAACTATTAAAAATTTAGCACAAAATGAATAAGATGTTAAAGAGACAATTGTGAGTCTAAATAAAATTCATTTAGGTATTATTTAAAAAAAATATATCATCAGAACATTCATGTTGCTCCAAAGGACTAAACGCATTTTGAACTTATTGTCACTTTAATATTACTCTCGTAATTCTAACCTTTAATTTAAAATGTAAACCTAAAAACCTAAATAGGTATACTATACCCGAATTCGAATATGTTAGACCATCTATTTTGGAACCATTTACAAAGATTCTTTGTAAAATTTGATGCAGCAAATCTAGTACTTTGTAGGTAGTTCAGTTCATCTTTGCCAAAAAAAATATAATATATTTGAAAATTAAAAAGTATAAGGTATAACTTTTAATCGCAATAATGAAAAACAAGGTAAGTCTTGGCTTGGTTTTAAAGTAAAGTAAAAGCACCCTACACTTTAGGCCTTGGAAAATTAAACAAATGGAACACGATGCATTATAAAATGACAGTCGTAATTTTGTAAATTATTTTGTTGTGTTTACATTCAGAAAGTGCAGTTTTTTGAATTTGTAATCTTTTTTAAAATGCCGATTTCTAACCAAGAAGCATTTAATATGCTGGCGATCTATTTTGAATGTTTTCAAAATGGGATTATCGCTGCTCGCACCTTCTATTTGCGCTATCCGAATCGACCGCGATACCATCGCCGCGTGTTTGTGCGTTTAGCCCAGCGCCTGTTAACAACGGGTAGCATCCGTAGACCTGTCATGAATCGGAGAAATAGGCAAAATAACGAACAAAATGTTATTAATATCCTGGCATCTATAGAAATCAATCCCCAAATTAGTACTAGAAAAATTTCTCGAGACTTGGGTATTCCTCAAAGTACGGTTCATCGCATTATTCAAACCCAGAGGTATGTAAGAGGTATACCTCTTTTTATAAAGTTTAATCTATTTTACACTCAAATTATAAACCCCATCTTTTTTTTTACATTTTTGCTATTTTAGGCTACACCCCTACCATATCAACTTACACCAAGGCCTTACTCTTCCGGATTTCGACCGAAGGATAGATTTTGCCACTGGCTATTAAACATGGTAGCAGAAAATCAATCAAATGTGTTGTGGACTGACGAAGCCACTTTCGGTAGTAATGGGCAATTGAACTTACATAATGCGCACTTTTGGGCCCGAAATAATCCGCGCTGGTTTGGAGAAGTCCAGCATCAAGGGAGATATAGTGTAAATGTTTGGTGTGGGATAATTGGAGGGCGGGTTGTTGGTCCGTTTATTTTGGACGGAGCATTAAATGGTCGAACATACCTACATTTCTTAGAAAATGTTCTTCCAATTTTAATGGATGATATTCCGCTGGACGTCCGCCAAAATATGTTTTTCCAGCATGATGGTTGTCCCGCCCATTATGCCCTTGCTGTTCGCCAGTATTTAGATGCCACCTTCCTGACCGTTGGATCGGAAGAGGAAGCCTGTTCCCTTGGCCTCCAAGGCAAGTTTTTGCAATGTTATTCGCCATAAAATTGTTTCAGTATTTAACACAAGAATCTTTGGATGTTGCACTTTGGAATGATTCTGTTTCAACACATCAGCGTCTTCAGATGTGCATCCAAAATAACGGAGGCCATTTTGAACACCTGGGTCGCCATTAGATCCCTTAATTTTTCCTTTTATGGGTTTTATTAAAAAACCGTTCTTTTTAAAACCACAGACCATTTCATAAAAAGAATTCCGTAAAGTAACTATATTATACCTACTAAAATCTTTGTAAATGGTTCCAAAATAGATGGTCTAACATATTCGAATTTGGATATAGTATACCTACCTATTTAGGTTTTTAGGCTTATTTTTTAAATTAAAGGTTAGAATTACGAGAGTAATATTAAAGTGACAATAAGTTCAAAATGCGTTTAGTCCCTTTGGAGCAACATGAATGTTCTGATGATATATTTTTTTTAAATAATACCTAAATGAATTCTATTTAGACTCACAATTGTCTCTTTAACATCTTATTCATTTTGTGCTAAATTTTTAATAGTTTTAGAAAATTTACCGCGCGGTCCTCGATCTTCAAACATCCATTATTCTCATTTTCCCAATATTTGAGGTTAGGAACGAGATTTTGAAAAATGGTTTTCACTGGCCTATTTGGATGTTATTTGGCTACTTTATCATAAAGAAAAAGTCATATCATTCCATTTGATTTTTTGATTTTTTTTTAATTTGGGTCATGGTGTCAAAACTAGCCCCCTGGCGGAGAAGGATTCAACTAAATTAATTATATTTTTGTTGCTCTTTCAAACGATACCAAATTTGTTAAAATCGGTCAAACTGTTAAGAAGTTAAAGCAAGTTATTGCAAAAACAATTGTTTTTGAAATAACTGAACTTTTGTTTTTACGAAAATGATAGATAAACTGGTTCTCTTTACAAATGTGAAAAAAATTTTTGTTTATTATGCAAAATTTATAGAAAATGCAATTTAAAAATTTAAGATGGCAGTTACGCCCTTTGGTGGTCATTTTTAAAACTTGAAAATATTTCCTGCGATTCTTCATGGCCGATTTACCTAATATTTTTTTTTTACACCAAAGTCATACGACGAACGGTTCCCGAGATATGGCCGGGGAACAGTCTTATTGGTTCACCCGGTACAATTATCACAAAGCAAACGAGATTTACTTCTTTTCCTTGCGTTTAAAGAAAAATACTATGTTTAATTAATAAATTATAAAATAATATACTATTATTCCTATGGTACTTTATTTTCTTTATTGCGTATTGTGTTGACAAACGTCTGCATTTAAGTATATTATATTAGTTATGTGTAGAAGTAAACAAGTAGTAATATAGCTGTGTGGTTGCCTTATATTATGCTGTTTTTGTATTTCAGTATATCATAAAATACACTTACTAATGTACATAAATGATCCACAACAGAATATGGGTTCAAAAATACGCGAAATAATATTTTCTGCATAAGAAGTACGATTTGCTTTGAAAACAAAATACAAACGAGTATAAGGTTATGTTGGCTGACCACAAAAAAAAATTTTGAAATTGCACAATTTTCCGGTAAAGACTTTGACCATTGGATGTTTAAAATGGAAACTATTCTAGATGCAAATGGTTGCAAGAGATGTATTGAAGAGTCGGTGTTTAGTTTAGTTTTATTGTAAATACGTTCTTTTAATTTAAGGAATTTTGTTATTTGTTGTGTACCAGGAAAACCTGGATTTGTATACTTAAGATCGGGATTGCGATTTCTTTAGATTGTATACTAGGTAGATTTCTCTTTTCTATTGTTCGTCCGCAAATCGATTCTTAAGTACTTTTTGACCGTTAAAATATCGACCAATCACAACTTTGTTTTTGGATAATATATCGGAGAGGGTAATTTTTGCGGTACATTTTAAGGGTAGTACAAATGTAAATTTTAAAGGAGCAACACGCGCCTATTTCACGTAGCCTCTGTTTTGTACAAGTGTCGGAATAAAGTAATGTTGTGTTGAGTTATTGAACATTTCATTTCCATCCGATTTATGCTGGCACAGCGGTGCACCAGCACTTTATTTATTAAAGTGCACTAAAAACAGTCGGTGTGAAATCCTGACAAAGAATTCCGTAAACTTGACAAAAGTAAGGCGATAATCATTCAGTGCATAGCAATTTCGCATTTGCAAACATAAGCGACAAAACAATTGCTTATGGCATATAGACAGCTTTGGAAGAAGCTTTTCATTGCTTGTCAATTATACTTGCGAAAGAAATTGTTGACAAGGAAACTTGATGTAGGTAATTCATTGGAAAACCAGTTTCTGGAAAAAATGGGTTAGAGAATTGACAAGCGTAAGAGCAAAGCAGGTAAAAATTGACGTGCCATCTCTCGTTAACTTACTAATAAGTTTTGGAGGTATCGTAACTGCACTTAAAACGGTAGACACAGACAAGCTAACTTTTAACAGTTGTAAAAGACAAGTTCTTGAATCATGAAGTAAAGAAAATGATAATTCTTGCAATTACCAATACTTATACAGGTTGATTGTAAATTCAGGGCCACTTGATTTACTCTTTTATTATCTATGATAGACAAAAAGTTTAATTAGAAAAGTTTTACAGGCATACAAGATGAGTATTTTCCAGGCTTTGCACAAAATGGCTGACTTCCGGTTTAAGAGGAAAAGACATGAACGTTATTTTTTTAAATGAATCATGTAGTAGTTTTTAAGCTAAAATGATTCTTTGATAAATTCTCTTAAAAACTATAACACAAGTAAAGTTACTAATAAATTAGTATTAGTACTTAAAAATCCGTAAGAGTTAGATACCTACAACTTTATCATTAGAATGCTTATAAAATCCCACGTTCAACGGCACATGAAAAATTAGGTGGTCCCATTTGAAAAAATCAAGTTATCTATGAATTTAGGGAGATCAATTTAAATAATTGATTACTCAAAACCAAGCGAGGTTAGAAAGGTGAACAACCAGATTTAGTTAGCACATATAATGCATATTAAAGCTACGAAATCGCAGTTGAATAAATTTCAGGATAACTGAGTTATTTAATTCTTTCGTAACGTCAATTTTTCCGAAAAAGTCACATTAGAATTTTTCAAGAAATTCAAATTTATAATAAAAAATGGGTAGTTTTATTTTAAAAAACGTAACTTTGGTATGTCGCACTTTATGGAACACCCTGTATAAACGAAAATAGTTTTAAAATGTGCAGCTCATTGATTTGCACAACTTTCATTGCAAAGTTTTTTTCAACTCTAATGTTTTCCGAGATATCTACCTCCCTCGCACAAATCGGCCACCCTGTATATTAAAATAATCAATACAATAATGGATCCTAAAGTCATTTTAAAGAAAATGAGTCAATAAACTGACGAATCGGCACCAGCCTTTAACTCGAAAAGATTTGTAAAGAAGGGACATCGTTTAGGTTTAAGCGTAGCAGTGTGGAAAATTAGGTCAATTAGTGTCAATTCTAGAAACAAGCACATAATAGGAATAGGAAAAAAAACATATTGTATCCATGACATCACAAAAACAGAAGATAAAGTAAAATGGTATATCTGGAGTCGCAGATCATATGGTAAATGTTCAAATCAAATGTTTTTAAAGGTGTGGAAGAATGAGAAGCAATCCAAAAGAGGAAAAAGACTATAGCCACACATGCAGGTAATATAAACGTTACAATTTTTTAGGAAGGTGAAGCACAATGTAACAGTTAGAAACGTTTTGTATGTTAGTGATTTAAAACACAATTTCTTGTTTTTCAAAATTGTTGATACAGGTTTTGATGTGGCATTCATAGTTCATAAAGTTTTAATCAAAACAAATTGTAGTAACTAGTGTAACTGATAAAGAGTTAAATACGATTTTAGTCCAAATTGAGGGAATATTAAATTCGCGACTTTTGTGTCCACTTAATAATGACACAAATGAAATCAATTGTTTAACTCCTTCACATTTTCTAATTGGATAAAACTTATCCAGTCTTTCAGAGTGCAACTGAAATGGAAAACCTATTAGAAGATTAACGGCGTACCATTAAAATTAGACATATAAAGCAGTGCTTCTGGAGAAGATGGAGCAAAGAATATTTGCCATAACCTAACATTCAAGAAGAAACAATTGTCGTATTAAAAGAGGACAACCTGCCTCCATCAAAGTGGTGTTTACGTCGAATAATAGAAACTTTTTTAGTGAAGATGCTGAGTGCCCCTAGTTAAAGTATTAAAAAGAAGTGGAAAGTCTATACGTCCAATAACAAAATAATTTGTTCTTTCAATAAGCTAAATTTAGTTTTAAAATTGTTATTTCAAGGACGGCGGTATGTTGCGATCTCTTGTCATTTCTTTTGTAGTTGTAGTAACTAGTATTTAATGTACATTATTAAACTCAAAAAAATACTTAAATGGTAATAACCCACAAAGTGTGATACTTCGATGAATTTGGAATGAAAAGGACTTTCAGAATATGATGTCAAAAAATAAAGACCGTATTTAAGAAAAAAGTTGATGATGGTTCCACAAAACTTAACGTCCGATCCAAAAATTAGGAACAATACGTAAACAAAATAAAAAATTGCTGTGGAGAAGTGTTATTGGAGTTGATGTAGCTCCACTATTAAAACCAGAAAAATATAAAATGTAAAATTGAAAAATCAAAATATTCAAAATATCTCAAAGAAGCATAAAACTTTCGAAGATGTCTGACCGCCATTTTTTTGGGCCTTTAAGAGCGCAATTTTTGTCCCATTTAACGAAGTCTATTTTGGAGATACCCATAGTGACCCTCCTTTTCTTGGACACAGTGTATAATGTAAAGAAAGACAATCATAGAACCGAACGATAAACACAAGACCGGAACTTTCGTAAACAATTACATAACATTAAAAGTGAAGAAGCTATTCTAGACTTATCTTCAAATTACCTAAACGTTGAATAATTTGGAGTGACTTTTTTTCTTACAAACTGGTTAGAACCAACGATCCGACCCCCGCAAAGTTTTATTTGGTGTCAAAGACAAGGATAGTCTTTGATGGTGTCAAAAGGAGGAAAATCAGTTTTTGCAAATATCTCGTAAACTATACGGGGTTTTCGAAAAGAATAGGAACTGCCTAATTTGTAGCTTAAACAATATGAAAATAGATGGGTGGGTTGGTTTTCTTCCAAATTTTAACATTATCTGGTAATCGAGCGTAAATATGTTAAAACAGCACCTTAGGAGAGGTGTTGAAAGTGATTTTGTTTTCAATCTAATGTCCTTCAGATTCTTGACTCATCTCAGTACTGATTTTATACAAAATATATGTTAAATCGAAAGTTCTTTAACCTGCTACCAACTAACCAAACCAAAGGCTTTAAGTTGTCTAATGATTGTTAGAAAAATTCAAATTTTAAAGTTAAAGTCCTTAACCTTCTAGGTGGAGGTAGGGTGAAAAATAATAATAATAATAATAAACGTCTTTATTCATCTCAAGGCGAAGTTTAGCTTAGTGGCAAAAATAACCACTATCTGATCTATTACTTAAACGTTGATTTAAAAGAGATAATGAACAAATTAACATTACATTTAACTTATACATATTATACTACAAAAAAATGATTTCAGTTTGCAATAAAAAAAAAGCAATTTTAGACTATGACAGAAAAAAAAAATTGTGACACATATTTTGCTCAAAATTCACTTCTCAGCTGACTGAAGTAAATAATTTTTCATTTGCCGTTTAAAACTGACTTAACTCCTTGAAGTGTTTAGGAACAGTATTAGATAATTTATATATTATAGTATAAAAATTTCGAATCGCCTGCAGTAAAGTACGCAAGAAGTGATTCTCAGTGTTTGTTTGCTATTGTACAACCTCTTGCGTACTTTACTGCAGGCGATTCGAAATTTTTAGGGCAGTCGACACCACGCGTTTGTACAATCGTGAACTTACACTCGAGTTCTCTCACTCCTGAAGAGTCCCAAAAGGACGAAACAGTTGTCGGGTGATTCTCAGTGTTTGTTTGCTATTGTACAACCATTTGCGTACTTTACTGCAGGCGATTCGAAATTTTTATACTTGTCAACTGTTATGTTGGCTATAATTATTGAAGGATCGACTATGTAACTGCTTTACATACCTGTCGGCAAAAGTTGCTTACATTTACGTACGTGAACGCTTTCACGAGTCGACACTAGATGTCGCGAAACTTATCGTTTAAATATAATGATCCCACCAGTAGGGCATATAGTCGACAGCACGCGTTTGTACAATAGTGAACTTACACTCGAGTTCTCTCACTCCTAAAGAGTCCCAAAGGACGAAACAGCTGTCGGGTGTTTGTGTTCTCAGTGTTTGTTTGCTATTGTACAACCACTTGCGTACTTTCCTGCAGGCGATTCGAAATTTTTATATTTGCCAACTGTTACGTTGGCTATAATTATTGAAGGATCGACTATGTAACTGCTTTACATACCTGTCGGCAAAGTTGCTTATATATATATATATATATATATATATATATAGTAACTAAATCCTCTCTCAAATAGAACAGTGTAATGGACCGGTGGTGTAAGAAGTCCTCTATTTCGAATATTTAAATTGTGTACGTCTGTACGAAATGATAGTCGTTCAAATAAATACGAAGGTTTTTTATTTTAGAGGACATTGTGAAACAGACAAATGCTTTGAAGTAAGTAACGATTTTTTATATTTAACCAATTTACTTCAGATAGTTTGTACGATTGTATTTGCGGATGCTAAAAATGTATTTAAGACAGGCATTTTGAACTCTTGTATTCTATTTTGGTCAGAAACATCAATACACGGCCCATAAACTGGTTGACAATACGTAAATTAAGACAGCACAAACGAGTTACACAGTAGGATCTTCAATCTTTTAGATAATACATGTCGATGTAAATACAGCAACTTTAGGTTATCGTATGCTGTTTTAATATATTTGAAACCTGATCTTTGTACCTAAAAGTATTATCCATGATTAATCCTAAATTTTTGCTTTATCCATTATCGGAAGCAGAGACCCGTTTAAATATAATTGTACGGAATCTTTGATAGCTACTAAGTTTTTCTTGTTTTCGAATAAAAAAACCGAGGATTTTGATGGATTTAAGACCAGGCAGTGTTTCTCAGCAAAGGAAGAAATAGTTTTAAATCACTATTAATAGATTTCATTGCAGATTTTAGATTATTTTCCGTAAACGAGTAAAACAGTTGTGTATCATCGGTATTTATATAAACTTTACAATATTTAACGTGCAGGTAAATTGTATATAAAAGAGGACCAAGCACAGACCCTTGAGGTACTCCACACCATATTATTGTGCATGGCGAAGTTTGCTCTACCAAGCTGACACGTTGAGTACGATTATATAAGTAACTCGCTAAAAGTAGTATAGCTTCTAATTTTAATCCAAGATAATGTAAAATTGAAAGTAAAATGAAGTGATTAATTTTATCGAACGCTTTGCTGAAATCTAAAAAAATTAAAATAGATAGGTTACCAGAATCTCTCGATTGAAGCACATCATCTGAGACACTTAGCAAGGAAGTTGTTGTACTGTACCCAGGACGAAATCCTGACTGACAATCTGGTAGTAAGTTGTTCGTTAGAGATAATCTTTCAGTTGTAACTTATGTACCTTTTAAGAATTTTAGAGAATGTAGGTAAGATTGAAATTGGTCTGAGATCTTTAGAAACTTAATTGGAGGAAAAAAATACACTCAACTGTAAATCGAGATCTTTCAAACATGGCAACTACCAATACTTCAAGCCATCCGTTATTTTCAACCCTACCTCCACCTAGAAGGTTAATGACTTTAACTTTAAAATTAGAAACTTAATTGGAGGAAAAAAATACACTTAACAGAAAAATTCAAATTTATACACTCGATTGTTTAAAAGCATTTGTCAACACTTATGAAGGTAATATGTCAAAAAGTTGCAGTTTACAGAGCAGCCCCTAAACGTAAGAACTTGTGTTTATTCTTTAAACTCAGCTCAAAACACTTATGCAAGGCTCAATTGCTTTATACAGGTGGATATCATTGTAGAAAAATTGCGTCAAAAGCTGTCAACGATCTGAGGTCTAGCTAAACATCTTGTAGAGATGAAGAAGTTTGACAAAAAATATTTGTTACAAATATCTGTTAAAAGTATGTGATTATAAAACGGAATAGTTTTAGACCTTTCAAAGCTTATAAAAGTGTTCCAGCCCTTTTTCTTAAAATCTTTAAGTTAAAGAGCAAAATGAGGTAAACATGTGGATGTTTTTTATAAAGTATGCTGATTTCACATAATGCACTCGGATTATATCAAATAATGTAAAAATTTGGGGGAAAATTCAGTCACCCATGTGTATTTCCAAATTTTTTATGCCACAAATTATCTAATAAGCTATTCTTTTTAGTAAAAAAATGATTTTCATTCTCTTTGGATCTAGAAATTAAAGAAGATGTAGAACATACAGAATATGAAACTGATTGATTACACAGCCCTGCATGGGCTTTTACAACAAGATGGTTCAGGTGCTGAAGGCATTTTCCGCGCTGAATACGAATTTGTTGTGTAAATATCACGTCAGGTTTTTTGAGAAAAAGGATCAAAAACCCCTAAAAATAGCGTATTTGGCTATTTTAAAATGGTAGAGTTAAACACTGACGTAAGGAACGTCAGTTATTAAACAGAAATTGACACTGATTTTTGTTTAAAATGAATCAAAGCCAAATTGATTAGCATGTAACCTTAAAGCAGGGGAGAGTTTATGTCAAGGGGCAAGAGAAAAAAGAAACACATTACGGAGGTTCCTAAGATTAATCAGATTTACTTGGAAAATTATTAACTCAGGGTTTTTGGGGTGGCTGATTACAGATCTTCATTCATTTTCTATAACCTTCACATAACAATTTTCAAGTAAATCCGATTAATTTTTATAAACCTCGACTACCATATTGGATCCGCCATTTGAATTTTTAAAATCTGAATAAAGATCTATAATCAGCGATCCCAAAACCACCGAGTAACAATTTTCAAGTAAATCTGATTAATTTTTAAGGACCTCCGTAATGTGTTTTTTTCTTCTTGGCACCCCTTGACATAAACCCACCTCTGCTTTAAGGGTGAATGTAATCAACTTGGCTTTAAGCTCATTTTAAAGAGCAAAGATCAATTGTCAATTTCTGACAATAGCGATGGTTCTACTACGTCAGTGTTTAGCTCTGCAATTTTTCAAAAATTGCCAAGAACGCTATTTTTAGGGTTTCAACCTCCTTTTTCTCAAAAAAACCTGACGATGGAAAGTTTTTGATACCCAGATTCGTGTTCAGCGCGCAAAATGCCTTCGGAAACACGTGGAGCCATTTTATTTGCACAAGAAAAGTCCAAATTTGCAGGGCTGTAATTATTTTAAAATTTACTACTAATTAAACTTCCAAAATTCTCTTCAAAAATGTACAAAAAATATCAAAAAAATCAACATCATTCGCCAAAATACAGTCTTGCACGTCGCAGCCGGTTTTCTGATATTCTCTTTTACTTTAACTTCTGGCACTTTACATATTTTACTGTATACCTACATAATCAGTGTAAATTTCAATTGTCAGAATATTAATTAAATTTATGAATTTTTCTAAATTGACATTTTCATAATGGTTTTACAAATTACCTTATATAAAGGGACTAAAAATAAAAAGTGATCAGTGCTGCGTCACGATTTTCAAAATACGCTCTGCACTTCGTAATCTCTATTTTTTCATAATTTCTTCTACTTTAGTTTTTGAAACTTTGCACATACTTTTACTCTATACATAAATACAGCAAACTTCAATTCTCACAAGATTTTTTAAATATAAATTTATTGTAACTTTGGCAACTTCTGACAACCTTTAGCATTCACTCACCCTTCTAACAATTTTTTAATGTTTTTTTCTCATGATTATTGATATCTAAGCAAATTTTGAGCCGTGTACATATATACAGTTTTTTAGTTGCAAAATTTACAAGTTTGATTCTCCGCCCAGCTTTCAGAGCATCTTCTAACGGTCGGGCTTTTGCCTTACTGGTAACAATCAAACGTTTTCCATTTTAAACATTTTATGCACTGAAACATGTCGCACCCTATGTAGCCAGTCTTCCGTCTATTTGTGTACATTCCGCTTATTTCTTGATGGAATTGTGGTGTTATCTTCACGACCAGAAACTAACTCCATAAACTGATAAAGTAGTGGTCAAAGCCTAAAGTATCAGAAGTAATATTCCAGTTTATGAAAGGTAAATATTTCCTCCTGTAATGATCAATCTACTGGATTAACACAGGAGAGGCCAATAGGCAACTTGTGCAGACGATGTGCACTCTTCAGGCCTTTAAAACAAATAAGTGGTGACCATTTATTTGTTTTGAAAGTGCCTGAAGAAGTGCACATTCGGCTGCACTGAAATGCTGCCTGGACAAAAAACACCTAATGGTTTTTGGTGCCCTCCTCAAGGAAGAACAATCCAATTAGTTTATTCCAGTTTATATTACATGCAATACTTGAGAACAAATGGATATGACTTACGAACTCATGTCAGACCTGAATCTGTATAAACAGACCTGTACCTGTGTAAACAGGCCTGTAACTTTATAAGCAGACGTGTTATTATCAACAATAAAGCAATATCAACAACAATAAAAGCTGTAGTTCTATTACCACAACAGATCTGTTTAATTGTTTCTCTGTTTAGTTGTTTAAACCTTAATGAACATCAGGATTCCATTTTAGTAAATGTCGCGTATAAAACAAAATTTCATTTATTGTTGACCTAAATAAAGGTTAATAATTGCAACATCCGGTTTCAAGTTACAGGGCGTTAAACTCGCGATCAACTTTGAACGTTCCCTTATGTCGCAGGTTTACCAACCCGGTGGCGTATTGAAATATATTTGTATTGTAAAGAATCTAGTTATAAATCTAGTTAGAAATATTCATTGGTTAGGGAAATTTTTTTGGAACACTCTGTATGTTGGTATTATGACGTACAAACAAGGAAAGGTATACACATAAACAATGGGTTAGAAAGAGAAAGATATATTACAAGCGTGTAACGTCAGAGGTGAGGGAAGTGATATTTCTGAACCGACGAGGTTGACATTCTGATACAGCAACTGATTTTCTATGAGTAATGGCACGACGTTGGGGATATCTCAAGTTTCTAGATCTACTTTTGTGTTGCTACGAAGCATGATTACCAAAACCACAGGACTATTTGCATTTTTTCACGTAAACTTAATGGGGTCTCCCAATTCTGTGGTTACTAACTCATAAGTAGAACGCAAAAACTTAAAAATAACTGAGCCAAATTGGTTAAAGCTTTTGCGGGCTTGTTTGTGAAGTAGTATGGTTCTAGATTGACGTCAAAAGACCGTCGTTGATTAGGAATTTCTTTCTGACGTTTCGCTAACGCAAATAGTCAGCTTTTCAGAGGTTGGATCTACCATCAATAATCGTAATGCCTTATGTGAGGTTTTAAGTTATTTCTTAATACCGCTTTCAAGATAAATTTGTTTGAAAGGGAGTAATTCAAAAATGTACTAATTTAAAATACTTAAATAACGGACAACATATTTATTTACACTCAAATGTAATAGATGTAAATAGATGGTCGTTCGAAAAAACTTCAAGGACCTTATTTTATTTTTATGTTGTCAACGTAAAAATCCAAATTCGTTTTTCGGTGCACTCTACACGCAAAATGTTGCTTTTTCTAAGAGGTAGTATTGGTAGTACTATACCTATAGAAAATGGTGATAAACTAAAAAGTTCTTCTCCCCGACCACAACCTGAAGCCACATAAGAAATAATTGAAATGTAATTTTTTTTCAACACACAATGTGATTTTTGCGTAACCGCTGTGTGTTGATAACTTGTTCACTTTAAGAAATAAATGTTTGGGTAAATTAATACTTTTTCTTATTATTTTACAATTTGTCAACCTTTTCTTCGTATTGAATCCAATCATATTTCACTTACCAACTATTTTGAAATTTTTTTTTTTTATTATGGATGAGCTGGATTCATCCGCTTCATTATGAGATGTATTTGCCAAACATAAATTTGAATAATTTTCCTTCTGCAATGCTAATAATAAAATTTTACTTCGTAAGTTGTGCAATTTTACCTGTTTTTCACTTTCAGATTCATTTTCTTTCTCGTTTCCTTTTAATAACAAATTTGTCCATTTTATACTAATAAAGGTACAACACTACTTTCACAAATTATAATTACGAACACGTGTACGGTGTTTATTTGACGAGCTAACAATAAGAATGATGAGCAGCAAATATCAGGACATGTCACATGTGCCAACAATAAGCTGAAAAAGATAACCGAAGAGGATAATCCTATTCCAGGAAGGTTCGATGACTGTGGTTGTACCACATGTTGTACAAAACATTCCTTTTAGTTTTTAGGTAATCAAGTCTTTGTATTTGTCATCCGTAATTACAAAACTTTTAACTTTGAAAACACATTTTAAAATTAGTTTTGCTTTGCATTTGAATTTCAATTGAAAATAAGTAAGTATACCCTGGCCTAAACGTTTTATATTCTCGATGAAATCTTATGAGGCTGCGCACCCCACAGGACCGTTTGTAGGTGCTTCGAGGCGACGCGCCGGGCACCCATGAAGTCGCCGCTGCCGCTGAACAGGAACAAAATAACAACAAACAATTTTATCGTCTATACGATTTTCAAACGTTGTGATATCTAATCTAATCAATTATTTGCTTATTCAAGAAGATATATAAAATTAATACATTTAGTGTGAAAGGTGATAAAATGAAACTCAGTCATATATGTATGCTATTTTCTTTATTGGCACTATACATTTTCTATTACTATTATACTGTTACTTATTCTATCTCAAACAGTGTCTGGTTCAATGTTGAGAAAGTTAAGGTGCGAGTGGTAAATAAGACAATTAACAATAACAACATAAAAATTATTTTGTATTGGACAAAGTTTTGGAATTGGACTTATCCAATCGGTCTTGGTAGCAATCCATTTAGAGGATGCAAATATAAGAACTGTTTTACAACGTTCAACCGTTCATTTGTGAACACTGAAGATTTCGATGCTGTCATGTTTCATGGTTCTATATACGACCAAAAATTCATGGTAAACCTGAAGTTCGAAATTTAAATCAGAGATACATATATTTTAATACAGAAGCGCCGTCTAATAAATTTCATTATAACCTAGATTTTACATTATTTAATTATTTTTACAATTGGACAATTACCTATCGACTTGATTCTGATATTAGAATAAGATACGGGACTGTATACAAAAAGAAAAACTAATGGACGTTTGCCTACAGCAAAAGATGTAGAAAAGAAAACTAAATTAATAGCATGGTTTGTTAGTCATTGCAACACTTCAAGCAAACGTGAAAATTTAGTAAAGCAATCCAAAACATGTTTCTGTAGATGTATATGGAAAATGTGGAAACTTATCTTGTCCTAGGAATGGTTATCTGTCAACCGGTCATTGCTACAACTTGTTGGAAAGAGACTACAAATTTTATTTATCTTTAGAAAATTCATTGTGTAAGGACTATTTTACGGAAAACTATACTACGTTTTACCGAGAACTGTCATTCCGATCGTCTATGGAGGACACGACGAAACCCTTTTAGCACCTCCAAATTCGGTAATAAACGTAAAAGACTTTAAAAATGTAAAAGCGTTGGTTGATTATATGCTGTTTTTAGATGCAAACTCGACAGAATATTTAAAATATTTTCAATGGAGGCATGATTATGTTCTTTCGAATAATCCGACAAATTGCGATCTTTGCGAAAAATTAAACCAACCTCTGAAACCGAAAATATACGGAAATTTTTATGAATGGCAGTGGGGAAATATCAAGCCATCCGCTTTGCCTAGTTGATGATAAATTGCCACCTATTGTAAGATATAGTGAAGAAATGAATAACGATTAAAGTTAAACTAATAAAGATATTTTATTAAATAAGGTTGTTAAATGCACCTATTTTTTTATGATTTAACACTTAATTAAATCGGCTACCGGTTTCGACATCACAGCGTCATCATCAGGTTCACAACAATTCAACGCTAGCAACTAACATAATAACATGAAATTAAATCTGGTTAAACTAACTAAAAGTTTTTGTTTGTGATCAAAGATATTTTATTTTTTTTATTTATTAATATAAATCGTATTTAATTTTTATGTAGGTACCTGTCAGAATTATACGAGGTCTTCTAAGTACTTTAAGTTAAATAAATGGTGCACCTCTTTCCTAATTGTATTGTTACATATGACCATGGTTTCGAAGCCATGTGGCTTCATTTTCATGTTATAACACATCTAAAATATGAAAACACAACGATATTCATTGATCTTAAAAACATGAACAAAATTAGAGACCAGACGAAGAACAAAATATACATAAATTTATCATCTAATTTATAGAATTATGAGTTACAGGCAAGATAGTAATAGCCAAAACGAATTGAGATAACAGGTATTAAGGTAGTCTAGCGCGAAAATATTTAAGAAAAATTGTGTTACGGCTTATTGTTAACAAAGTATGAAACTAAACGGCAGTGTCGAAAACCTGGCCCGCAGCTCTATCAGTCAAAGGGAGTCGTAGGCGTGTTCGGTAGTAATTAAATCAAAGGCTTTCCCACTGCAAAAGAATACTAAGTCGGCCGGTACCTAGCAAAATGTGAAGTGAATGATCTAGAGCATAGAGTATATAGATATACTGTAATATAATTTTTGTAAAGCTACAGAATATTATTTACTTTAGAAATAATTAATTAGAAATGTTAGATTTAAGAATGTCCCTACTGCACGATACGCCACTGAGTGGGAGTTGTCGCCGAATAGTTTTTGTAATCCAACGAACAAAACAGATAATAAAATCTTGAAGAGATCACTCTAAATAAGCGTTGCTTTATTGACGTTAATTATAAAAGTAGTGATAAACATGTCCTCGGTTGAATATAAAGACAAATCTTATCTTCGGTGAACACCTTGACTGTACAAATAGCCGGGCAGCAAGTAGATGAATACTCAATGATCTTCCACAATCATGTTGATACTATCACGTTATCTCTCAATTAGGCAACCATAATGAGACAGTTATTTATTCAGTACAATCAACATTACCCGGTGGAAGTTGTAAAACGTCAAAAGGTGTGTAAGATTATGATAAGAAGCAAAGTCTATAATGATTATAAATTACGACGTGGATGAAAGTAATAAATCCTCCAACAATATTAATAGCTTGTCATGGGGCTGATTTTGTTCCCATTAAATTAATAATGAAGCTTCATTAAATTTTTCCCAACTTTTAGAAAGGGAGATTTATAGCATTCCACGTCAAAGCAAAATTGAAAATTGAAAGGAAAAAGTAAAGTTTCGTTTGGGAATGTGATTAAACAGTAACTTAGACAAGTTCAATTTCCCTAGATTCAAATAAAATGATTCCGTCACTGAAACGCTTGAAAGCAACTCAAATTGCCTACATACCAGGGCAAAATCGCCCACAGAGTAAATAAAATTCAAATATTGCCTTCAGTGGCACCGAAAGAAAAATTACCGTCACAATTGGAATTTTGTAAATAATGGACGTCTGTTCAGCTCCGGATTACACATAAGGCCGATTAGGCCCACGCCTAGGGGCACCGGCACATTAGGGGGCACCAACAAATTGGGCGGTAATTATATATAGCAGCGCCGGCGCTACCGACAGTGCAACCCGTGCATTTGCATGGGGCGGCAAATTTTGTGGGCGGC
The DNA here is from genome assembly GCA_030710515.1 of Abscondita cerata. Lineage (NCBI taxonomy): Eukaryota > Metazoa > Arthropoda > Insecta > Coleoptera > Lampyridae > Abscondita > Abscondita cerata. The sequence continues at coordinate 164,697 of JALBCR010002857.1, forward strand.
AAACAACAGTAAATTTTCAGCCTTGTAATGTAGGCAAATTATTATAAAAATATTGAACAAAATAAAGAACCAAAATGGTACTGTCCTGTTAGAGCGTAAGCGCGAACCCGATTAGTAATCGCATTCGGTAATCGTATACCTACTATTTCTTTTGAAAGCAGTTATTCAGAATTAGCGGAAGATTTGACAACCGCAGTTGATATTGCAAGCACTTCAGAACTGCAAATTGGTAACAGTAGTGATTCTTTTAGGCCAATAACAGTAAAAATGTAAACTTAGATCCAGCTTTTTGGACTGAAGGTGATTTAGAACAAGTTACAAATATCGTAATAAAAACTTTTATCATCCAAAACCTCAATTTTCTGGATTTTAAGCAATCTAAAAGAGCATATGGTTCAAAAATTCGTACTGCAACAAAATCGATGTTGTACTGTGAATTGATTAACGGGGAACGTTTTCGGCGCATTTGGCTTGTGTATTCAACACACTCTAAGTGCGTTTATTGCATACCCTGCAAATTATTTAATCGAAATAAGTCGATCCACTGGTCGTGGGCTTTAATGACTGGAAAAATGCTCAGAGAATCAAGGAGCATGAACTTTCGCAGGACATGATATGTAGGTCTAGAGCAGTAGGAAAAATCGACCAGGAACTATACCAGCAGTTAAAAAAAAATTATTGGATAAACGTATTAAAGCGCGTTGTTGCAACAATTAAATTTTTATGCAGTCGTGGACTGGCTTTTCGAAGTGATTGTGAAGTTTTCGGTGAAGCAAATAACGGAAATTATTTAGGTTGCCTTGAGTTAATTGCTGAATTTGATCCTTTTTTAAGGGATCATATAAAAAATACGGAAACCCTGGAAGAGGCAAAATTTCTTATTTGTCATCTACAATATGTGATGAGGTCATGACTATAATGGCCAAAAAGTGAGGAACCATATTGCAGAGGAAGCCAGGACCACAAAATACTATTCAATCAGCGTTGATTCTACCCCAGACGTGTCACATGTTGACCAATTAACATTTATTATAAGATACGTTCAAGATGATGGAACTCCTGTAGAACGCTTTATAATGTTTGTAGATAAAGTGGGCCACAAAGCCGCTGATATGGAGAGTTCAGTTTTCAAAGTGTTACAGCTTATTGGTTTGGATATACAAAATTGCAGGGGTCAAAGTTACGATAATGCCAGTAACATGTCCGGCAAATATTTGGGCTTGCAAGGTAGAATATCAGAATACAACCCCTTAGCAACTTTGTACCTTGTGCAGCGCACTCATTAAATTTAGTAGGAACATCCGCAGCCGATTGTTGTGAGAAGGCAACCTTGTTTTTCCAATTTGTTGAATATATTTACAAGTTTTTTGCGGCTTCTACTAATAGATGGCAAATAATGTCCGAAAATTTCAAAAACCATTCAGTGGTGAAGAGATTGCCCACTATGGATATGATGGTATCAGAAATGCATTGCAACTAATAGCAAATGATCCCAGCCAGTCTTCGTCTACTAGAGCAGAGGGCAATGGGCTTTTAATTAAATTACAAGACTTGGAAGCGGGATTTATGATCGCTTTTGGAGTAATCTCATGAAGCGCTTTGACAAACGAACATATTCCTTCAAAAACCTGGGCTAAATATTTTGAGTGTAGTAAGCTTATACGAGTCTCTCGAAGAATACGTATCCTCTATAAGGAATAACTTTTTGCATTATTAGGAAGAAGGCAAAAAACTGTCCCATTGTGATACATACAGATACGACCAGAGACGAACTAAAAGAAGAAAGTTGCAAAGTGACGAAAGATCACAACACGAAGTTCATTTCGACGGCTCCAATAACATGAAGATAAATACATTTTATATTGTTATTGACCGAATTATAAGTGAGCTAAATAGGAGGAAAAGCGCTTATGAAAAATTGTTTGTATTTTATTTCAACTGAAAAGTATGGAAGATAATGAAATTTCCAAAAGTGCAGCAATTTTAATGAATATCTATCAAATGGACTTAGATGGCGACTTCCCACAGGAATCGGTTCAATTTAAATATTTTTAGTAGATGCATTAGAAGAAGATGATGCTGTCGATATGCTTAAATTTATTCGAAAAGAAAATGTAAGTTCCACATTTCCCAATGTTGATGTAGCACTGAGAATGTTTTTGAGCATACCGGCAACAAATTGTGCTGGTGAAAGGAGTTTTCAACGTTAAACCGCGTTAAGAACGTTATGAGAAGTTCTTTAAGTGAAAAAATAGCTGTCCGATTTAGCAATTTTAGAAATCGAGTCGGACTTACTGACAAAAATGGACTTTGATGAAGTAATTTCCGAATTTGCAATAACAAAATACTGGAAAATTAACATATAAATAACTTTTTTCTTTTTATAGTTATCCTAAATATAAGAATAATAATACATAATAATATAATCTTCCTATTGTTTCATTTCTAAAAACACAAATGTCAATTAATGGTCAGGTAAAGTCAGTCAAAAACTTGCCTGCGATGAATTTTTTGATTCACCGTGTAATCAGGGGGCGCTTGATTCCGACAGGCCTAGGGCGCCTAAAAGCCTTAATCCGGGGCTGCCTCTGTTAGAAAATAATCAAAATAAATGGTAAAATTTTTAAACAATTATTGACCAACAAATCATATAAGTACCTACTGCTTATAAAAGAAAGAGGGGATAGTCAAAGAAAATGTATCAATAAACTAAATTAATTTAGACAATCTGTCTGATAAATTCAAGGTTAGAGAAATCCAGTTGTATGTTTAAAATATTATTCTTTGTAATAATAATAAAGCTTTATTTGTTTTTTTTAAATTAACAAACTGATTCGGGTAACAAAACTAAAACCAAACCCACATTAACACAACAAAATCTGCACAATATGTACTACTTTAATTTTTTGCCGCATCCTTCCGTTAGGTGATTTTTATTGTATTCTTCTTCGTTTCTTCCGCCCATCTTCTTCTGTTTTCACCTCTTTCATCCATTTTATGCCTTCTCCATTTTTTCCTATCAGAAGTGAGAAGGGCTCACTTTCTCTCTCCTTAATTCGCTTCTACCATAATGGGTACATTCTTCCAATTTTCTTTGCAATTCTACCTCCTTCCAACGTTCATATAGAATTTCATTATTTTTTCTATCTTCCATCTTTTCCTCAAATCTTATTGCTCTCCTCCCTGCTTGTGTTCTTATTTTTCTAATTTTATTTCTTCCTCTATTAAATACCCTGGTGTTTCCCTCTCCAACCCTAATGTCTATCTCCAAAATTTTTCCTGCATTTTCTGTAGTTCTTCCCATTCTTCCATCCCCAAATCTCCGCTCCGTACAACATCACACTTTTTACATTTTCTCGAATAACCACTTTGTTTTTCTACTTTACCGAATAATCTTTCTCCTATACTCCATGCGTGTCCCATTATGTTACTTTCTTTTTTCATTAATTCTGTTATATGATCACCGTCTTTATTGTCATATCTCATTATGTACCCTAAGTATTTATGTATTTGTCCACTCTTTCAATTTTTTCTTTCCCCACCACCATTTCCCTTTTTATTTCTCTGTCTTTTTTCTTATTAAATATCATTTTTTTTCTTCATCTCTTCCTCTTCATTTGTAAAAATTACTATATCGTCCGCATATGCAACTGTTATTATACTTTTTCTTCTTATTTTCATTCCTCCAACCTGATCTTTCCTCATTTCTTCTTCTAGATCTCTTAGATATATTGAGAATGACATCGGGCTTAACGAACATCCCTGTTTCAAACCTTTTTTGTCCAAAACTCTTCTCTAACATCCCTTTCACCTTTACTCTATTTTTTGTTTCTTTATAAATCCCTTCCACTGCTTCTATGTATGTCTTCTCGTATTTCATTTCACTTACACTCGAGTTCTCTCACTCCCGATGAGTCCCAAAAGGACGAAACAGCTGTCAGGTGATTCTCAGTGTTTGTTTGCTTTGTACAACCACTTGCGTACTTTTATTGCAGGCGATTCAAAATTTTTATACTTGCCAACTGTTATGTTGGCTATAATTATTGAAGGATCGACTATGTAACTGCTTTACATACCTGTCGGCAAAAGTTGCTTATATATATATATATATCGTTATACGTAATTACTCGGCATCCATTCATGTTAAAATTAGTTACACTCCGCGTCCTTGGTCACTGTGCGTCTGATGTACGGACGCCGAGTGGGTAACTGTTGAAAATATTTTTTTTAATGTCGTAGGAGTGCCACCTTTCCATTAAAATTAAAATCTGGGGGACGCTTTATGTTACCACATATAGACCTTCATTATAAACTTAGTTCAAGAGATTGTCGTTGGGTGGCGGTAAAATCGTTATGGATATACACATGTATATCTAAAATTATTGCAAATATTCACCGAGCGTCTATATGTATTGCATCTAAGGATCGGTTTACATGGCGTCTTTCTACGTCATATTATGTGCATAAGGCAATTGCAAATACTCACTGGGCGTCTTATATCAAAGAATCTTTTTATTACGTCATTATGTCCATGCTGATTTTGTCTTTGTATGTTCAGATTAAGTTATCGGTTTACTGAGCGCCTCAAGATTTTTCTTATTTATATTCAGTTTGTAAAGTTATTCAACGTCCTTTAACAAAACACCTATTTTAAGTGGTTAGCGGTATGGAAAAGCGTCATCAATTTCGAAAACGAACGCTGGAAATTGTGCAACGTGCAAAAACGGTCAACGAGCACGAAGATATTTGTAATAATGGTAAGTTTAAACATTGTTACTGATAGATTATAAATCATTTAGTATATGTTATAATTCTAATATAAGGAACTCCATTTGTTAAAGATTTTGATAAAATAATACAAAACCCAAATATGTGCTGATACTCTACATTTCTTTTATTTTCTCCGTTCTTTCTTGTGCTTGTGAATCCCGATCTCTCCTTACTATATTTGCTTTCACACTTCTTCCTTCTTGCTTTATCCTTCTTATCTCTTCTCTCGCGTATCCTCCTCTTTCGTAGTACCTTCTTTTCCTCTATATTCTTTCTCTTTCTTTTGTTTTCCATCTTTTTCTCATCGCCATTCTTTCTGACTAAATTCTTAACCTCTCTAAATTTATTTTATCTCTTCTTCCATTATATATCCAGGTGTTTTTGTCTCCAGCACGTGTCTATTTCCAGTATTTCGATTAAATTCTCTCTAGCTTCTTCTATTACTTCCATCCCTAGATTCCGCTCCATATGGCATTACTCTCCTCTCCTCCATGTTGCTATTCATTCTCGTCCATCCTCTTTTCTTACATAATTTAACGAGTTTCCTTCCTTTTTTGGCTTTTTTACCTTCCCATCTATCATTCGCCATTCCGCCTCTTTTCCTATTCTTACATAGAAATTCCCTCCTATTATTATTTTTCCTTCTTCTTCCTTTTTCACCATTATCTCAACTTTTCTGTCTTCTCTTTTCCAAATTTAAATACTGCAATTAAAAATTTAAATGCAAATACCTTTTCTCAAACATATTTTTTTGCTTTCAGAAAATGAAAATTTATTTAGATAATCAAATTACTGAGTCTAAATTGAGATTAGTGGAGGACAATAAAAATGAAGCCGCATACGAATCGGTTAATGGAAGCAACCTTACTGTAGCCTTTTTACTTTTTAACTCTTTTCAGGTACGGTGGATTACAAATTAAACCACCTAATTTTATACCTTTGTTGTACGGAGGTACTAAAAGTATACCACTTTATAAATGTATTTGTTCCAGTTATACTCGGGTTTACAATTTAAACCATGTGCGCGTAGGGCTCATTACGCCATTCCTCTTTAGATAATTCGCGCGATTTTCCCACCCCGGCCTGCTTGCATGTTTCAACAGGAATTTATTGTAACGTGAATAACAAGTGTGTTTATAAGTTCAAAATTGTTTTATTTTTAAGTCTTGGTTTGTTTCGATGGTCTAAGATTAGAAGTACATTTTCTCTAGACCCTAACAAAGGTAGTACACTAAAAATTTACAATAATTTAGTTTCAATTATTATGTTTTAGCTTCCGTAAATCTATAGTTGATAAATTATACCACCGTGCTATTCGACAATGAATACACGACGTGAGCCGTTACCTTCAAATTGGTCGATATGACTGAAAATGAATTTTATGAAGAATTATATAAATTTCCGGATGATATTGCTTCAATTCCATCCAATTCCGATTCAGAAAACGATAGTGACGGCGGTATAGAAAATATTCCGGGCAACGGAGCTTTTTGAATGACGTGGCATCTACGTCGAATTTCCATGAGAATTTTATTTTGCCTGAAGATGATTTTGTTTTACCTGCAGTAGACGATTCTGAGGCTAATTGGGATTCGGAAGATAATATTCCTTTGGCCCAGTTGTCTAATAAATTGCTTCGTATAAAATCAACTACTTGGAGAAAAATAGTGCTGATGTCACCCCAGCTCCCACTTTTACTTCTCAATCTGGACTCCCACAATTTATTAAAAATCTTGACAAGCCAAACCCAATTGAAATTTTTAATTTATTTATCACTGACGAAATTGTCGATTACATAGTTTTTCAAACCAACCTATATTCAGAACAAGAATCACTACGAAAAGGAAAGCATTATATACAAACTAATGCCAACGAAATAAAAACATTTCTTGGTATAAATCTTTTGATGGGCATCAAGCAATACCCCAGTTACAGAGATCACTGGAGCACATCTCCAGACCTACACGATCCTTACATCAGTAAGTTGATGAAATTACATCGTTTCGGCTGGCTTCTTTCTCACCTACATTTGAACGACAATAGTGTAATGCCAAAACGCGAAGATGCCACTTTTGACAAACTGTATAAAGTAAGACCATTTTGGAGCTTCTAAAAAACGTTTAGAGAATGTCTTCTTCTTCATGCCAATGTTGCCGTAGACGAATCAATGATTAAATATAAAGGTAGATCAACCCTCAAACAATATTTGCCAAAGAAACCGATCAAACGAGGGTATAAGGTCTGGGTACTGGCAGATCAGACGGAATATCCCGTCTTTATTATATAAATAAACACAAACTTTGAATATGAACGATCTAACATTAAAATTTAAAAATTCTAATTCTAAAATTAATTTTGATTTATTTGACTTAAACAATGTATTTCTTCTAAAAAAACCGAAAGAGAAACAATTATAAGAATCAATTTTTATAAATGTAAGGTAACAATGTTTTAACCAAGTGTATAAATATAATAGAAGGTTATTATTTCTTGTTTTCATTTTTTGTTTGATTTTTTTGTAAATGTTCCTTGTAAATTAAAAACGTATCTAAGATAAACTGGGTTAAAATTATCGTTTAACTTTTGTATTATCAAATTTAATGTTAAATTGTTGAAACAAACACGTCTTCCGGGATTGTCCGTACAGTGTCGAAATAGTAACCATGACTGCCAACGTTTCTCCATCTATCGTAAGGGATTTCATCAAGTCAAGAAACTTGAAACAAACAAAAGAAAATCAACTTGTCAACCAGTCTAGAATCTGGCTGGGTTGACAAGTTGATTACCTGACTTTTAGTAGTCTACCTTGAACTTTCCTTGTTTCAAGTTTCACGCCTTGATGAAGTCCATTACGATAGGTGGCAAAAGGTTGACTACTACGGTTACCATTTCGACTTGGTCCAATCCCTAAAGACGTTTTTGTTTCAACAATGACTCCGGCCGTGGAAGCCTCAGTTCTTACGTAACATTAAATTTTCTACTTTTTCTACATTACTTAAATGAAAATAAGAAATCTCTGTCTTCTAAAAATTGGGGATTATTGGCAATTTTTTAATTATTATTTTTAGTAAGGAAATTATCAGAGACTTCCTTTCAATTTGATAAATATCGAATGTTGAAATAAAATTGCCATGCCATCGAAATAGACGAATTTTCGACATTGTTAAAAGGAAGATCAGAAACAAATATATTAAAAATAATAGGTGTAAGAACTGTTCCCTGTGGAAGACATTAGTCAAGAGTCTGAATTTAATTTGTTATCTTCAACAAAAATTTTAACCTTTCGGTATTTGATAACATGTTTTCAATTAAAGAAATAACTTTTTTAAACAATTTAAAATAAAAAGTAAATCTTCTTTCTACACTGTATTACATGCAGCAGTTAAATCTAAAAAAGACAACTACAGTTTTAAGTTTCCTCTGAAATCCAGCTTCAAAATGCGTTGTTAATGTCAAAACGTTCTATTGGACGAAATCCTGGTTGCTTAATTGGCAATTTCCTTCGATTAATGGATTAATTCTTTGAAAAATTAATCTTTCCAAAACCTTGTAAATTAAATTTAACAAACTCGTTGAACCATACGAAACGGAGTATGTGAGGTTTATTCTTCTTTAAAATTGCCACAACTTTACATTTCTTTAAATCTGTTGCGGTGCACCTTTTCTTCTTTTTTAAACGTAGATTTTTTTCCTGCCAATTACCAGTTTTTTTTTCACTTGCTACACTGTTAGATGTTTATTTTAATTTTCGAGCAAAATGTTTTAGTCGCCGCACACTTTCGATACTTTTACATGTTTATTAGAACGATGTGTAGTTCTGCGCGAAACGTTTGTTTTGAATGTATTCTTTTTAGAGGACTTAAGTTTTGACAAGAGTAAAGACATTTTACTTCAGCTACCCCGTTCTTATCAATAAGACCGTCCGTTGTATAATCGAGGTAATTTTCATTCTCATCCACGAATGACCCACACGGTAGGTACAACTTGAATTTTGTATTGTGTGGTACGTGTCGAAAAGGTTTTGAGAAATTGTTTTGTTGGACCTCTAAGTTCAGAAATTTTTATAATAACTGAAACCGAAATACGTTTTGGCTGTTCTTGAAGCTACATAATTGATTCTCTTTGTTTCAACATATATTAATTTTGTAATGTCTTCTTTAATTTTATCTATAGGTAGTTTTAAGAAATTTCTTTTTTATGTGGAGAATGTTGTTCTTCATCAATCATTTCTTCTAGATCACCATAATCTTTTTTAGTTATTGTTAAGAACTTTTGTTCTATAACTTCTACCAAACAGCTTTCTTTGAAATTCATCGCAATTCGGAATTCTTTTTTCCTTTTAATGCAGTTTTTCATTGTTCCTCCTGGACTATTTTCTGTCAGAACCTTATGTACCCATCTAAAATATAATGTGATATTCAGCTTCTTTATTAAAAAAAGTTCCACAGCTTGACAACTCAAGTAGAGATATGGATATCTATTATTTTTTTGTATTTGCTTAATTTGTCGTTTTGGCAGGTTCACTATTATGATTATTAGTTCAGTTTTTTTCAACGTTAATTTACACTATTTACACTCTATTGTTAAGGTTTTGTTAATTCGTAATGATATTAACGACATCTGATGGAATGTTTACTGCTCGGCTCCCCTTTCTTTTTCTACCGTTGTCTACCATTGTCTAATAAACTTTTCAATACGCACCCGTGTTTAGCAGCAGATCGAAGTGAGACTGATAGAGGATAGGTCATGAAAAGTAACTTTTCCTCACAAAATATGCTGTTTTCTATTCAAAAGTTGATAAAGTCCTCTAAGAACATCTAACTTTCAATTTAATATACAGGGCGGTGTATACTAATTCTGTAGCATCAAAACCACAAATAATGATATATTGAATATTATTCGTGACCAAATTTTCAAATATTTTAAATTGTACAGGTTCTGCAAAATCAAAAATTTTCTACTTCTAGTACAGATTACGGAATTGAACATTAACCAACAGTTCTGAAAGAGTTTTCAAACTCCATTAAAAAAATAGTAAAATCATGTGGGTTTTTGTAGATGCAAATGATTGTAATCTCGGCTGTACACCTCAGGTCCTTATTGATCAGAATAAGATAGTTGATGTCAAATGTCCTTATTCTGGTCGAAAGTCCCTTTGGAAGAAATCCATTCAAAGAATTTGACTTGACATGTAAGGATGCCAAACGGTTTTCTGTATGAAAAAAATACGAAGGATGACGATTTCTTTAATACTAAAATGAAAAACTGAACACATTTTATTTTTCTTATTATTTGCCAGAAATATTCAAACTTCAATTAAAATAAAAATATTGTTTTTGTCTAGACATCATTATAAGTAAATATACTATACATACAGTAGGTACATTTACTTTTTTTTTTAATTTTCAAATCCTTAATATCATTTAGATTTATAATTACCTCGAATAATCTTTTTTCAGCAAATTTCGTCCATATAATAGTTGTTTTTAATGCCATACTAAACTTTTTGTTTAAATAATTTAATCAGATATTAATTAATTACCGATAATACATGTTTTCAGATGATTAAAAAATATTATTCATACCAAAATAGGTACACTCATGAAATTTAAAACTTGGACACACAATTTCTGTAAACAAAAGTTTGCACATTGTGAAGCGGGCTTAAGGGTATCATTTACAATTCTAACAGCAGGTAGTCTCAGCAGGGGTTATCTTATAGAAGGACTGTAGAATGAATCATTACACTAAGCACGTTTTAGAAAATAGGTAATTTACGTTGCTTACTTAATTTTTTCTTTAAAGAATATATTTGAAGGTATCGCTAATTAAACACCATAGCTCGATTAATTATCGAATCAAAATTTTGTTTAGGAAATGTTTACAAAATAAAATTAGAAATAATTTTGATTTAAAAAACGTCTACAAGCAATAACTTTTAAATTAAATCAAAAACTAAACATGGTTATTTGGGTTGACTGATTATTACTTATTTTTAAATAAATCTAACCTACTAATTATTGTAAGTTATTAAAAAAATCATTAAACTCTCTATTCATAATATTTAGTCCTTACAAAATGTATATTTTATGACGTTTCATTTTTTCTGTAGTTAATATAAAAAGTGAAAATAAAAACTAAGGCAATTCTTATTGTCAACGTATATATTTAGTTTTTTGACAAGAATTTATTACATAATTATAATTAAGATACCAAGTTATAGTTTAAAATTAAATGAAAACTTTTTTTAAATAAAGGTATTACTATATAAATAAATATAAGAAATCAATAATGGGTGTGACCTCCATTATTATTGATACATTCTTGGAGGCGTCTGCTCATTGACGCTATCAAGGTATCAATATAATTAATATTAATCGTTTCCCATGCGGTATCAATGGCTGCAATTAGTGCATTACGGTTTACTGGTATAAAATTTGGCCCTTGTTGTCTTCGGATAACAGCAAGTATTCGAGCCCAAACATTTTCGATAATGTTAAAATCTGGGCTTTTGCTGGCCAGGGTAACAGCTCCAAGTTATTTTCTCGTATCCAATTGCGCACAACCCGCGAAGTATGAATAGGGGCGTTGTCCTTTAACAACAAAAATACATTATGAAAATGTTAATTCAACAGATCCCGAACTATTTTTGGAGAAAGTATAGTGAAATAAGAATACTTACTTGTTGGAAAATATAATCTTCGTCTGGATAAAACACTTCGACTGAAGGTTTCATAATAGTTTCCAAAATATCTAAATACGCAGCAGAATCAAGACGTCCATCGATAGCCCAACAAACTCCTGGACCCGCGCGCTAACCCAACCCCACACATTCACAGAAAAATAACCACTTCGTTTTTTAGGACATATGTGATTATTTTCGTAACGAGTTCCTTCCATTCTAAAAACTTTTAGTGGTCCATCGTTGCGGCTATTGAACGTTTTTCGTCGCTAAAAATCACTCGATTCCAAAATTCAAAGGTTCGTTCACATATCGCCTTGCAAATTCAGACGACGTCTCATATTTTCGTCACTGAGAACTTCTTTCGCAGCAGCATTATACTTCTTTATTCCCATCTCCTTTAATCTTTTTGTGCAGTTATACGGCATCCGGGAAAATGTGTATCTGCTATAGCCCTGGAGTATGTAGCAAATGGTTGTTCTGTTACGTAATGAAACAACTCGAGATCTTGAGCACGTGTAGATACTTTAGGTCTACCACTTCCGATGGCTCTTTCCAAAGTGTGTTCAAGATTCCATTTTACTCGGTAATGCCCTACGGTGCTTTTGGTATATCTAACATACGTGAAATTTCACGCACGCTACGGCCCGCCGCTAATTCCGAAACAATCCGCGCTTTCAAATCAGCACCGAGATGAGGTGGCATTTTCACAACACTTGAAATTTTAAACTAAAATGGAATTTACATTTCTTACTTTATTTATTGGTTCACACTACCCTTCTCAAACAGTAGGTAATTGTTTATTTATTACATACTTCTAATGACCAATGTAACAACCCTTAGAGCAATATGACTCAAAGGAAGTAAATTAAACAAGCAAGGATATTCTATTGTTATTGAAACTTATTCATAAAGTAAAAGCCATTTCCTTATAATGCTAATGGACAGGATTTTCTTTTAAGTATTAAGATTACAATAGAGGACTTATAAACTTTCGAAAATATCTAATTATAAATATTTACACTGCAATTGCGCTTTTTCCTTAATAATTTCTTAGCAATAACATACACGTTCTTGGTTTTTTAAGTTTTAAACAAACCGAGCAACAAACATAACAACGAACCGAAAGTCAAACAGAACGACAAACGATCTTTTATGATTTCCACAATCCGAACAACAAACGGAACGTTTGTGCTGTTCCATAATTATTTTCAGTAGTTTTCAGTTCATATATATTTATTATTGAGAAAAGAAAATTGCGGAAAACAAGAAGATAGTGCCAACACAAAGAAGAGTAAAAAATTATAATTTACTTCGCTTTTTTTATTTTGGAAATTTCCCGCCCAAATGATGCTAATAGGGACATCATTTTTTCTTGCATTCTTAAACACTGATTAATTTAAAACATTTTTCTTCTGTCAACTCCATAATATTACCTAAAACACAACAAACCCACAAAAGGGAGGACAAAAATAAATAATTTAATTCTCCCGCATAAGTTTGTTCGCCGTTTTGTTTAGATTCGTCCAAACCTGCAAACGCATTCGCGCGCATTTTTTTTGATGTCGGAGAAAAACCGACAAGTTGCGGGAACGCCGCAAACCGTTCGTGGAACAATCAGGACTTGCGAATCTGTTCTAAAATTCGTACGTAGCACCGTCCAAATTAATGTTCCGATTGCCGTTCGGTTCGTTGTTCTGTTTGTTCCTCGGTTTGTTGTTCAGGTGTGTACGAAGCTTTACAATAAGCATATTAATATGAACTATATCTTATGAAAGGAGAGTTATGTAACTATAATTAACGACTTAACGTTACGTTAGTAGATTCCATTTACTATTTACACATATTTTCTTGGAACATTCGATAATTAACTATCGGGATATGATGACCCTATACTTCGCAGGTTGTGCGCAACTGGATACAAGCAAATAACTTGGAGCTGTTACCCTGGCCAGCAAAAAGCCCAGATTTTAACATTATCGAAAATGTTTGGGCTCGAATACTTGCTGTTATCCGAAGACAACAAGGGCCAAATTTTATACCAGTAAACCGTAATGCACTAATTGCAGCCATTGATACCGCATGGGAAACGATTAATATTAATTATATTGATACCTTGATAGCGTCAATGAGCAGACGCCTCCAAGAATGTATCAATAATAATGGAGGTCACACCCATTATTGATTTCTTATATTTATTTATATAGTAATACCTTTATTTAAAAAAAAAGTTTTCATTTAATTTTAAACTATAACTTGGTATCTTAATTATAATTATGTAATAAATTCTTGTCAAAAACTAAATATATACGTTGACAATAAGAATTGCCTTAGTTTTTATTTTCACTTTTTATATTAACTACAGAAAAAAATGAAACGTCATAAAATATACATTTTGTAAGGACTAAATATTATGAATAGAGTTTAATGATTTTTTAATAACTTACAATAATTAGTAGGTTAGATTTATTTAAAAATAAGTAATAATCAGTCAACCCAAATAACCATGTTTAGTTTTTTGATTTAATTTAAAAGTTATTGCTTGTAGACGTTTTTAAATCAAAATTATTTCTAATTTTATTTTGTAAACATTTCCTAAACAAAATTTTGATTCGATAATTAATCGAGCTATGGTGTTTAATTAGCGATACCTTCAAATATATTCTTTAAGAAAAAATTAAGTAAGCAACGTAAATTACCTATTTTCTAAAACGTGCTTAGTGTAATGATTCATTCTACAGTCCTTCTATAAGATAACCCCTGCTGAGACTACCTGCTGTTAGAATTGTAAATGATACCCTTAAGCCCGCTTCACAATGTGCAAACTTTTGTTTACAGAAATTGTGGTGTCCAAGTTTTAAATTTCATGAGTGTAA
>JALBCR010002858.1:0-32750 GCA_030710515.1 Abscondita cerata
GGGGTTACGTATTGCTAATTAACCGTAGCAAGAAATTGGCATCCAACTCGGGGCTCGATTTTCTTCTCGCTCTCTTTGTGAAATCGGATTATCAGTCAAGGTTGCTCGAGTATTTTTCTTTACTTGTCGCCTGATTCTCTTTGGAAAATTTTATTTTCTCTCTCTCTCTAGTACTTAGTGGTGCTATTGTTTGCTTTCCTTTATTACTATCAGTTTGATCAGTAATAGGACATTTACTTAAAATTGTTTTATTATTCTAGGTTAGTATTTCTTTTAATACTGTTTTTCTTCTTACTTGTTGTTCTGGGTTCGAGTTTATTCTTTTTTTTTTTCTTTTGCATGGAAGCCAGGAGATTTTATTTTTAAAATGCCGAAAGTGTGGAAATTCGAGGTCACCCGCCTTAAACAACACCGACGAACTGCGAGCTACGAGCTAGCTTCTAGGGGACTCTAGTGCTGACGTTTCGGTGGAGGGTCTTCGGAAACTGGTCCGTAGTGCTCTTCAGCTGGAAGCGGAAAAATCTTTATCCGAAATTAAATACAGCATCGAGTATGAAACCGATGTAACTGCGGTAAATGTCTCTTTAGGGGAGCTTCGTACGTTCGTTGATAATTTCACTTGGTGACAGCACAACTTCGGAAATTTCTTCGTTTTTCTACCTCTTCTCGGGACCTCACTATTCGCAGGTGCAAAGCCGTGGATGGTTGCCACCTCGACAGAACAAGCTGCCAATAGGAATTCTCTTCTACTTTCTCTTACCGATCTTCATAACGACTATTGATTCTATGATCAAGAAGCATCGGCATACTACTTTTGGGATCAGTCAAGCTGTTACTCTAGTCCTAAATTAACGGTTACTGAGGACGAAGGTGAACCTGGACCAACCATCATCGGAGTCTGATGTCGAACCAGAAACAACACCTGTTTCACCCTCTCTTGTAGGTGCTTCTCCTACTTTTCTAAATCTGTTGCCACAGCGAAACCAATCCTTAACTCTTTTCTGGGGATGGTAAAACATCTCTTCCTGAATTTCTTACTCGCTTGGAGGAATTGGCACGGCTAGGGGAATTTCTCTGACGCAATTGTTTCCATGGTGCTCCAGAACTCTTAACTGGAAAAGCTCTTCTTCTCTTCAGGGGCTCATCGACAAATCGCTGCCTTCGTGGAAGGATGTGGTGCGTTTACTACAATCGGAGTTTCTTCCGGTGGATTACAACGATCGATTGCTGGACGAAATTAAGGCACGAACCATGGGTGCTCATGAGGGGTCTTGGGATATACTTGGCTACTATGCAAAGCCTTTTCTCACGGTTGAGAGTGAACCATTATCGGAACCACAAACAGATCCGAATAATCAGGCGCAATCTAACGCCATATTTCCAAAACGGCCTGGCTCTTCATGAATGTCTCCCCAACCATCTCGCATCTATTGTCGCTTGGGAAAAAGATTACATTAGTCAATTTTAACCTGGAATCTTTCAAACCACCACCTACTAGACGAGTGACTTCTTTGCTGAACCTAACCTAGCTTACGTCGCTCCAGAAACTTCTTCTTTGAATACTTCTTCTTGTTCTTCGGTCTCTTCGACTATTCCTTCTAGGCCTCTCAACTCTTACAGGGGACCTGTACGTTGCTGGAATTGCGGGAATACGGGACATGTTTCTCCTCGTTGTCCAAACCCACAGAACCTTCATTGTTTTGGCTGTGGAAAGGCAGGTGTTACCAGCCTGTGCTCCCAATGTTCGCCGCAGGGAACGCACGTCAGAACCCTCGACCGAGTCGTAGGTTCTACTTCTCTCAACCTCGATTCTTCTTTACTGATCTAGACCACTCAACAATTGTTACTTAACTTTATTTTTGCTAGCGTTCGTGGTGATGAACGACCTTTTCTTAACGTATCAGTGCTGGGCATACCTTTTAAAGCCTTACTGGATACAGGATCTTCTAGACGATACTAGGAAGTATCGGTGGCACTTGCTTCAGTCCCTTAAGGTGTCCTTAAAAAATCTACTTGACTTTTGTAACGCGGCTAATGGTGGACAATGTGCCATTTTGGGTGTTGTTTCTCTTCCATACCTTAGAGGGAAAAACTAAGGTAATAGAAACCTTAGTGGTTCCTGAGATTTCAAGGTTGATATTGGGAATCGACTTTGAAGGCGATGGCCTTCGTACCAGATTTCAGCAAGGGTCATTGGTCCTTTGGTACTGATGCGGTTGGACATGCGGTTCATTCGAGTGCGCTGAACATCAAAGACGACTTATCAAGGTCGCAACAGTCTTCGCTAGAGGCTGCTATCTCTGCCAGCTTTTCTTTACAGCCATCTGGTCTAGGGTGTACCCAGCTCGTTCAACACAGTATCCATACCAAGGCTGAGCCAATTAAACAACGGTACTATCCTCTATCACCAGTACTATCTCGGATTGTCAATGAAGAACTGGACAAGATGCTACAGTTAGGTGTAGTAGAGCCATCCACCAGTCCATGGTCCAGTCCTGTGGTCTTGTTAGAAGAAAGACAACTCCTATCGGTTTTGCATTGACTATCGGAAGCTAAATCAGGTCACGGAACGCAACGCTTATCCTCTGCCGTATATCACTTCTATCTTGGATCGCTTACGGATGCTAGATTTCTCTGAGTTTGGACATCTGTTCTGCTTATTGGCAAATTCCTTTAACTCCTGAATCCAAACCGCTTACTGCCTTCACTGTTCCTCATCGTGGATTGTTCCAATTTACTAGAATGCCGTTCGGTCTGCATAATTCTCCTGCAACCTTTCAGCGGCTGATCGACCAAATTATCGGTGCAGAGCTGGAACCGTTTTGCTTCGCCTACCTGGACGATATTGTTATCGCGACACCAACTTTCGACGAACATCTTCGAGTACTGGAAAAAGTTCTGAAACGATTATTTGCTGCCGGTTTGACATTAAATCAGGAAAAATGCCATTTCTGTCGCTCGAGTTGAAATACTTGGGCTACGTTGTGAATAAAAATGGGTTGCTGGTGGATCCAGAAAAGGTGACTGCCATACTTAATACCTTTATACCGACCACGGTCACCGAAGTGCGACGCGTGATTGGCATGGTTAGCTGGTATCGCCGTTTCATACCGAACTTCGCTTCTCTTACTTCTCCTTTATCTGCTCTTACTCGAAAATGCTTTGTTTGTGTGGACACCGGAATGTCAATCTGCTTTCGTTTCTCTTAAAGAACACTTAGTTTCTGCTCCTATCCTGACTTGTCCTAATTTTCTCTGCCATTTGTTGTTCAAACTGACGCTTCGGACTTTGGCGTGGGTGCTGTCCTTAGTCAGGAATCGCCTGAGGGGAAAAGGTTATCAGTTACATCAGTCGCTCCTTAACTAAAGCGGAGAGGCGCTATAGTACTACGGAAAAAGAATGTATTGCAGTCTTATTCGCCATTCTTAAGTTCAGACCGTATATTGAGGGCTCACTTCACCATCATTACTGACCATCACTCGCTGGTATGGCTTAACCGTTTGCAGAGTCCGTCTGGTCGTCTTGCTCGTTGGTCCTTACAACTCCAAGAGTATGACTTCACCATCAGACATAGGAAGGCAAAGACCACGTTGTGCCAGATGCGTTATCTCGTGCTGTTCCTGCTGTTGGTGATGAAGCTGAAACCACCTCTCCTCATCTTGATTCCTTAGCTGTTCCTTCTTCTCTTGGTCTTGACTTACCTACTACAAATAAATGGTATAATAACTTACTGAATCGTGTACTCACAACACCTCACAAGTTGCCTCATTGGTCTGTCGATAATAACATCTTATATCGCAGAGTGACTAGTTCTTTACCACTTCTATGGTGGATCCGAATGATGAATGGAAGTTAGTCGTTCCGGCTGAACAAAGGAGACGCATCATTCAGGAGAACCATGATCCTCCAGTTGTTGGCCATGGTGGAGTAACTAAGACAACCGCAAGAATTCTGCAACATTATTACTGGCCTCGATTACGTGCAGACGTGGCTCGCTATATCCGCCGTTGTTCTACTTGCTCTTCCAATAAGGTATCTCAAGCAGCTCCTCCTGGAATGTTTGCTCCTCGTGCTCGTCCTACGGGACCGTGGCAAACTTTATGTTGCGATATTGTTGGGCCGCTTCCTCGTTCTTCTAAAGGCAATTGTTACGTGTTTGTGGTTGCCGATTGTTTCTCTAAATTTGCCCTTTTCTTTGCTATGCGTGTTGCTACTGCTGCTGCGGTTACTAAAATCCTGGAAGAACAGGTGTTTTTACTATTTGGAGTGCCGCAGTACCTTATTTCTGACAACGGAGTACAGTTCCGCAGTCGTGAATTCACTCAAATGTGAGAACTATCATTGCACCATCCTATATACTGCCAAATACCATCCGCAAGCAAATCCGGCTGAACGGATAAATCGCGTTCTTAAGACCATGATAGCGTCTTATGTTAAGGACAACCAGCGGAAATGGGATGTGAAGCTCCCTCACATTGGATGTGCAGTTCGTTCGGCGAAACACGAAGTGACTGGATGTACCCGTACTTTGCTCTATTTGGTCGTGAACATGTCATCTCTGGCAATCTCTTCAATAAATCACGTCTTGAACCAACTGACTCAGAACCTGATCATAGTGTGTCTACTCGACGTTACGCGGCTATCCAGGAATATACTTCAACGCCTTCGGAAAGCCTATGAAACTACACGAAATAAAGGTATAACTTACGCCCGCCGACCCGCTCCAGTATAACGTGGGTGATCTGGTGTGGCGTCGTAACTTCTAACTATCCGACGCTTCGAAGCTTTTTTCAAATGCGAAACTCGCACCTAAATTCTTAGGCCCGTTCACGGTGAAAACTGTCGTGTCTCCCTGGACGCGTATGAACACCAGATTGTTTAGGAAAGTCACTAGGTACGTGGCACGTGAAAGACCTTAAGCCAGCACCTCTCTCGAATTCGGAAGAGGCTAATGCTGAGACTTGCTGTGCTGGAGCCTAATTGTTTAGATTTACTCTTTACTTTATCCTAGACGGAAAAAGCGTCGTAAACTTGCTTGTACTGCCAGCTAGAAGACACGGTTCATGACTGGATTTCTACTTGGACACGACTTGTTTTGCCCGACTATTTACTTTTGCTTTATTTTATCATATCTGTATTATTTTTCCACGGGTTCCTAACGAATTGTGCACGGACTATCTTCTTTCTAGCAAGGAGAAGTTCGATTTGCTCTTATATTGTTGCTGAATAAATTTCTTTTATTTCTGCCTTACTGTAGGTTGGTTATTAATGAGATTATCGATTGGTTTCTGGCACATTGGCTACACACGACATTATGATCGATTTACATCGAAATCTCTGATTTATTTGGTGCTCTCCCGTATATCTTTATTTTCTTTCTGCGAGAACTGTATATACGTAGATACAGGTTCTTTTGTTTTTAGTTTGAGAAGCTTTATTTTTGGGGATGCCTGTTGACTTGAGTTCAAGTTGAGCGTGCTCCTGCTCTTGTTGACAATGCATCAAGATTGTTGGGTTTTCTTTTTCACTGGGAGATACCAAACCGCTTCGGCGAGCTTAATGATATACCGACTCAGTTCTGGTTGAGTTAGCTCATAGTTATATTTAATATTTTTTCGGGAACCATAATGGTTCACATTCGTTACATTCCATGTGATATGGTGTAGGTTGGTTGGGCACGTAGGGGATTGGACCTTCTCAGGTAAAATAATACCAAAATTTGACCTTGAATTGATTTCGAGCTTGAGACTTAGTTTGCATGAGTTCACGTAGTTGTAGGGGAGTACCGTGATTTCCCGATCCCGTGACGGATTGAACGCCTCCCTATATGGCTCGTTGGTGTGACGTACTTCGCCAGTTTGGCAATCCTTTCAAAGCCGAATTCAGACACCTGAATGTGCTTGTCTTGTGTGGTATCGTTTTTTGTTGCTCTCTGTCCTCTCGAGGAGGGATAGAGTATTTCCTTTTCCTTGTCTTTGCTATCATCTGTTCCTTCTTTCTTTCTGCTTACCGCTTGGCAGTTTGCTTGGTTTTTTGTTTCATTGCACACCAACCCAGGGGGTAGCAAGATCTGGGGCAGGAACCGTTCGCCCTTAACCTCCATCAATGGATCACTGGCCGTAGCCACTGCAGAACCTCAAACTGTTGACTTGTTCCAGTCTTTTACTTTTTGAAATTTTTGGGCAAAATTTTGGGATCCTTCCTTTCATTCTTCCATTATGCTATAGGGTTGGGGGTTTATCCTCGGTTTTCAGAGTCGCACTCTTTAACTGCATATCCATTAGTCTGGTGTGGTGTCCCGGGAGTATCGGCCCAAGACTAAATCCTTTCCTGGGTGGGAGGACTTTATTTTGGGAAGGCTCAGTACTAAGGGTCGTGAATGGCGAGGGGTGGATTTTCACTGGGGGCCCAATGACGCGAGTTTTCATCCTTCGCGAGGGTCTTGGTGGGAGTGATGCCTGGTGCCACCCATTCGACATGCACGCCGCTAGGGAAATGCCCGATCTTAATAATTTCCTAGGGTTTATCCTAACCTCTTGGTATTCCGGGTTTCAGCCTTATCCTTATTCTATCTTACCTTAAACCTTTCCTAGGGTACCTTATTTTGGGGTAATTCAGGGTGGTATTGTTTTAATTTGGGTTGGGGTTTCATTGGTTTTAGGGCTCTGTCCTGGACGCTGTCCAAACTTCAAACTTTACTATAAGAATATTTTCTGTTGACTGGGTTTAGTAAGGTTGGTTGAGATACTGTTGGATGACCCACGTTTTCTTCCCTTGCTTCTCGAAATCGCTAATTGCGAGTTTTTTGTGGGCGTTCAATCTCTTGGTGTTATCTTTTCTTTTTCTTGGTCGTTGCTTGACTTTGTTGCTGGATACACCAAACGCTTCATGCGAGTTTTGAACAGATTTCAGCAGATCAGCTACTCTTAGTTCAACAAACCGTCTATCTCTTAGGGGTTGGGTTTCATTAGGTTTTCATATGTGTGGGTGGGTATCTTTAGTTATATGTCGCTCTTGTTGGAGATTCTTTTTTTTCTGAACACCTACGGATGTTAATTTTCTGGATTATGTATGGTGCAGCGGATTATGTTTATCCTTCTGCGCGGGCTTGAAGTTTGTGTGGGGAATTTGTAACGGTCACTGTGAGTTAGGCAACACCCAATGCAAGGAGTCGCGGTGTAAACGCGACATATTCGCGTATTTGCTCCTTAACGAAAAGTTTTGGGGATTTAATTCCCAGAATTCAACTTCCGCGTTGTCCTAATTGGCCAATACATTTTCGGTTTCTTCAATTTCCGCCTGGTGACAACCACCATCACGTCTTGCTACGAAATTAAAATTGCCTTCATCTGAAAGTGCTTAATCGTGATCCCGTCAATTTTCTATCTAGTGCTGGGGAAAGGATTGATTATCGATTTTCCGAAGTTTATCTTAGGACGGATGCGTGTACTAATTGCTGTAATGGTCGCTCGATGCATTCAGATAAGGGCAGTTACTCCGGGATTAGAGTACTCCGGGATTAAAATTACTCGGGCTGTAAAGGTTCTTTTGACCTAAACAAAACCAATTACCTGGCTGTTAAATGCATCGTAGGATCTCTACTTTTTGCTTTAAACTTTGCATGTGTGTCGCACTTGGGGTTCGCTGTTAAAATTGCTGGAGTACGGGCATCCTACCGAAATTAGGGGTCGCCGCAGCGGCACCGACACCGCATATCTGTATCTCCTCCTGTGTGTCAACATCGTAAACCTCTATCTACAACAAGGTCAGATCTTTCTAGTTATACTACTACGCTGAAACAAACCATCTCCGGGACGTCACACTGCTACCGAAAACGTCTCAAGCGTAACACCTAAATAAGTACAACTTGTCTTGGCACCTTAATGCGAGTTAAATATTTGGAACTAAAACGTATTTGTTCACGTATTTATAATCTTTTTCTGTTAATTCACTACAATATAATTAATTCCACTTGTTGTGGCGCATATATTGGCCCAATCTATGGACGATATTACCGTAAAGGCGCGAACTTGCTTCATTCACCCACCATTGCCTAGGGATTTTAGGTAAGTGTACTACCACGGAAGAGCGCTCTTTGGGGAAACACCTCTCCGATACTTTTTTTGCTAAATATTGCAACTGCGAACACTAAATACACCTTCATTGTACGGGTGGGGTCACGTCGCCATCTTGTTAGATTATATAACGCCAGTGGCGTAACTCATAAATTAATAACTTGCTATTAATTATATATTGTTTCCTTCTTTTGTGTACGAATATATATAGGAATACGAACAGAATACGCTTCGTAGAATTATCTTAAATTGTAAAGGGATATATATTTAAATTGTGCCCTGTTCCTTTTTTTATGGTGTGTTATTAAATATAACGTTTTGTAGGTTACTTGTGTCTCTCTCTCTCTTTATTGTATTTATTGCTCCTTTAATTTGTTACGGTTGATTGTTGCGTCTGTTTCTTTAGTTCGGAAGCAGGTTTGTATCCACGCATTAGGACTATGGCGCCCTCGGTTTAATTCAAGACAGTTCTGAAGAAGCGGTGGATCCTTTTCTCACCCACGCCCTACTCTTCGGCTGCGGCAACACTTATCTTTCTTCAATTAACCTAGCCAGGAAATTGCCTTGTTTAGGTCAAAAGAACCTTTACAGCTGAGTAATCTTAATCCCGAGTAATTCTAACCCGGAGTAACCCGCTCATCTGGAAATTATGCACGGTGTAACGTTGAGGAAGCCACGAAGAACATTTTGTCGTACCTGAATGCATCTGAGCGACCATTAGAGGCAATTAGTACACGTATCCGTCCTAAGATAAACTTCGGAAAATCGAGTAATCAATCCTTCCCCAGCTAAAATACACTGCTATACATTGAAAAGTTTGCAGGGTCCTACATTCAATTAGAAAAATTTGACGGAATTACGATTAAGCACTCAGATGAAGGCAAATTTAATTTCATGTAGCACGGCGTGATGGTTGTTGTCACCAGGCGGAAATTGAAGAACCGAAAATGTATTGGCCAATTAGGACAACGCGAAGTTGAATTGCTGGGAATTAACTCTCAAAAATTTCGTTAAGGAGTATTATTAAGAATATACGCTTTTGTACCGTTACTTGTGGCATCTCTGCTCAACTTTCAGCCCTATCGTTGGGCTCCAATTTATTTGCTACGGTTAATTGGTGAAAGATAAGTGTTGCCGGCAGCCGAAGAGTAGGGCGTGGGTGAGAAAAAGGATCCACCGCTTTTCAGAACTGTCTTGAATTAAACCGAGGGCGCCATAGTCCTAATGCGTGGATACAAACCTGCTTCCGAACTAAAGAAACAGACGCAACAATCAACCGTAACAAATTAAAGGAGCAATAAATACAATAAAGAGAGAGAGAGACACAAGTAACCTACAAAACGTTATATTTAATAACACACCATAAAAAAAAAAAGGAACAGGGCACAATTTAAAATATATCCCTTACAATTTAAGTTAATTCTACGAAGCGTATTCGTTCGTATTCCTATATATATTCGTACACAAAAGAAGGAAACAATATATAATTAATAGCAAGTTATTAATTTATGTGGTACGCCACTGGCGTTTATCATCTAACAAGATGGCGACGTGACCCCCACCCGTACAATACGAAGGTGTATTTAGTGTTCGCAGTTGCAATATTTAGCAAAAAAAGTATCGGAGATTTAGGTGTTTCCCCAAAAAGAGCGCTCTTCCGTGGTAGTACACTTCTACTCTAAAGATCCCCCAGGCAATGGTGGGTGAATGAAGCAAGTTCGCGCCTTTACGGTACACATTCGTGTATAGATTGGGCCAATATATGCGCCACAACAAGTGAATTAATTATATTGTAGTGAATTAACAGAAAAAGATTATAAATACGTGAACAAATACGTTTCGAGTTCCAAATATTTAACTGCACTTAAGGTGCCAAGACAAGTTGTACTTATTTAGGTGTTACGCTTGAGACGTTTTCGGTAGCAGTGTGACGTCCCGGAGATGGTTTGTTTTCAGCGTAGTAGTATAACTAGAAAGATCTGACCTTATGTTGTAGATAGAGGTTTACGATGTTGACACACAGGAGGAGATACAGATATGTGGTGTCGATGCCGGCTGCGGCGACCCCTAATTTCGGTAGGATGTCCCGTACTTCAGCAATTTTAACAGCGAACCCCAAGTATGCGACACACGCAGCGCCAAGACAAAAAGGTAGAAAGAGATCCCACGATGAATTTAATCAGCCAGGTAATTGGTTTTGTTTAGGTCAAAAGAACCTTTACAGCCGAGTAATTTTAATCCCGAGTACTCTAATCCCGGAGTAACTCGCCTTATCTGAAAATTATGCACGGTGTAACGTTGAGGAAGCCACGAAGAATATTTGTCGCACCTGAATGCATTCGAGCGACCATTAGAAGCAATTAGTACACGCATCCGTCCTAAGATAAACTTCGGAAAATCGAGTAATCAATCCTTTCCCCAAGCTAAAAATACACTGCTATACATTGAAAGTTTGCAGTGGTCCTATACATACCACTAGAAAATTTGACGGAATTACGATTAAGCACTCAGATGAAGGCAAATTTTAATTTCATGTAGCACGGCGTGATGGTTGTTGTCACCAGGCGGAAATTGAAGAAACCGAAAATGTATTGGCCAATTAGGACAACGCGGAAGTTGAATTCTGGGAATTAAATCCCCAAAATTTTCGTTAAGGAGCAATACGCGAATATGTCGCGTTTACACCCGCGACTCCTTGCATTGGGTGTTGCCTAACTCACAGTGACCGTTACAAATTCCCCACACAAAACTTCAAGCCCGCGCAGAAGGATAAACATAATCCGCTGCACCATACATAATCCAGAAAATTAACATCCGTAGGTGTTCAGAAAAAGGAATCTCCAACAAGAGCGACATATAACTAAAGATACCCACCCCACACATAATGAAAACCTAATGAAACCCAACCCCTAAGAGATAGACGGTTTGTTGAACTAAGAGTAGCTGATCTGCTGAAATCTGTTCAAAACTCGCATGAAGCGTTTGGTGTATCCAGCAAAAAGTCAAGCAACGACCAAGAAAAGAAAAGGATAACACCAAGAGATTGAACGCCCACAAAACTCGCAATTAGCGATTTCCGAGAAGCAAGGGAAAGAAAACGGGTCATCCAACAGTATCTCAACCAACCTTACTAAACCCAGTCAACAGAAAATATTCTTATAGTAAAGTTTGAAGTTTGGACAAGCGTCCAGGACAGAGCCCTAAAAACCAATGAAACCCCAACCCAAATTAAAACAATACCACCCTGAATTACCCCAAAATAAGGTACCCTAGAAAGGTTTAAGGTAAGATAGGAATAAGGATAAGGCTGAAACCCGAATACCAAGAGGTTAGGATAAACCCTAGGAAATTATTAAGATCGGGCATTTCTAGCGGCGTGCATGTCGAATGGGTGGCACCAGGCATCACTCCCACCAAGACCCTCGCGAAGGATGGAAACTCGCGTCATTGGGCCCCCAGTGAAAATCCACCCCTCGCCATTCACGACCCTTAGTACTGAGCCTTCCCAAAATAAAGTCCTCCCACCCAGGAAAGGATTTAGTCTTGGGCCGATACTCCCGACACCACAAGACTAATGGATATGCAGTTAAAGAGGCACTCTGAAAACCGAGGATAAACCCCCAACCCTATAGCAATGGAAGAATGAAAGGAATAATCCCAAAAATTTGCCCAAAATTTCCAAAAGTAAAAGACTGGAACAAGTCAACAGTTCGAGGTTCTGCAGTGGCTACGGCCAGTGATCCATTGACGGAGGTTATGGCGAACGGTTTACCCCTGCCCCAGATCTTGCTCGCCCTGTACGGCCCCCTAAGGGTTGGTGCCTGGTAATGAAACAAGGGTACCAGAAATGAAGCTCTGACTCCCTCACGCCAACACCCACTGAAACCCCCAGCCAAAGCGGTACTTTACGCAAGAAAGAAAGAAGGAACAGATGATAGCAAGACAAGGAAAAGGAAATACTCTATCCCTCCTCGAGAGGACAGAGAGCAACAAAAACGACGTTCACACAAGACAAGCATTCATTCAGGTGTCTGAATCTGGCTTTGAAAAGGATTGCCAACTGGCGAAGACGTACACCAACGAGCCATATAGAGAGGGCGTTCAATCCGTCACGGGATCGGGAACCGGTACTCCCACAACTACGTGAACTCATGAAACTAAGTCTTGAAGCTCG
Organism: Abscondita cerata; assembly: GCA_030710515.1. Taxonomy (NCBI): domain Eukaryota; kingdom Metazoa; phylum Arthropoda; class Insecta; order Coleoptera; family Lampyridae; genus Abscondita; species Abscondita cerata. The sequence goes on from JALBCR010002858.1 coordinate 12,250, forward strand.
AAATCCAATTCAAGGTCAAATTTATGTTTATTTACCCGAGAAGGTCCAATCCCTACGTGCCCAACCAACCTACCCATAACACATGGAATTCTTTAACGAATGTGAACCATTATGGTTCCAGAAAAAAATATTAAATATAACTATGAGCTAACTCAACCAGAACTGAGTCGGTATATCATTACCGCCGAAGCGGTTTGGTATCTCCCAGAAAAGAAAAGAAACCCAACAATCTTGATGCATTGTCAAGAGCAGGAGCACGCTCAACTTGAACTCAAGTCAACAGGCATCCCCAAAAAAATAAAGCTTTCAAACCAAAACAAAAGAACCTGTATCTACGTATATGTAAGTTCCCGCAGAAAGAAAATAAAGATATATTGAGCACCAAATCGCTTCGGCGAGCTTTTAATGATATACCGACTCAGTTCTTGCTGAGTTAGCTCATAGTTATATTTAATATTTTTCTAAACCACAATGGTTCAACATTCGGTCCAAGATATCAAGTTGATGAATTTTTTGTGTACAGCTCCGGACGAGGTGATTTTGATGATGAAAGTAGCTTAAAATTGAATTGGTGGTGTATCTTGTAACCTGGCGAGTTGGTGACAATGTCTGTAGTTGATCATGAGTTAAGTGAAATTTTCTTCGACTCAAAAACTCACAAAATCAATTTTTTCTTCCCACTTAGGGCAATGATGTGATTAAAAATATATGCGACATTACAGCCGCCACATATTACCATTAGAAGACTGTTTATTTCTTATAAAATGGAAAGTGTACGATTCAGCCTTGTGGTATTTCATTTCCTTTCTAAAATACATTTCTCAAACTCGACAATCCAACTATGGGCCACAAATTAGAAGATCCTCAGCAATCCTTTTCTCGTTAACCTTTGGTGGAGACATTTTCAGATTTACACAATTGGGTGGATGGGAGTCGAGCAAGGTTACCAGAAGATATTTAGAATAAAACTTGCAAAAAGTTTAATGCGCAGGAAATGCTTAAAAAATTTTAAATAGCCTTATGGTTAAACGGGACGACTCAGGAACGGGACCAAGTGTCCAAATTTATCAAAGAGCTTTATATTAAAACAATTTGACCGATTTGTAATTTTTCAACTGGATTGTTGTAGAAAGTCATTTAAACTTGAACAATGTTGCACATTTTTACGTCGCGTCGTTCGGTAAAGAAAAATAACAACAAAACTAATAAAAATTAATACTGTTCTATATTTTTGTATCTTAGAGCTTCTGAATTCATCAGGACATCATTTTAATTTTTAACTAAGAATTAGCGGGCCTATTCTGTATAAGCATTTGGTTTTTGTCATTGTCTTAGTCAAACATAATCTCAACATGAACAAAATTACAGAACAATTCAGTCGCTAAATTAACCAATTTTTAGGTTTTATGTTTTTATTTTCAATTTTTCAATTTATAGCAAAAAGAATATTTAAGCATGAATCTCTTCGTTTTGACGAGAAATTAATTTAGGTACATTTAACGTTAGCATAAAAACTTAAAATAATTAGATTTTTACATTTATATTAACAATTTATCCATCTATTCCCACTTAAAGGCGAATTAATAATAATGTCAGACAAATTCTAGTAAAGTATGCATCAATTCCTGCTTTGTATAGATGTTCATTCGACAATTTGGTATTTGCAGTTTTAGAAGTAGTTGAAACTACTTATAAAATGGAATTGGATCTAACATTTAAAATTTAAACAAATACTTTTAATATTGAAAGCAAATACATATGATAGTTAATTAAATAATATTCAAACCATTATTTGTAGATTTAAAAATATATAAAAAATAAAGAGTTAAATGCACCCACTAAAATGAACGTCATTAGAGACTAAACCTTGATCCTCTCTGGACTCGATTTTCGATCACTGAAATAGTAAATAATAACGAATGCACAAATTACCTATTAAATTATCATCTTATTAAATTCTAAGAAAACTTATTATTATTATTTTCTAAGAAGTCTTTTTCTTTGCACTGACTGGAAGCGAATATGTGTTTTTCTTCAATGAATACAGGGTACAGTAGATAAAGAGTTGGTTAGACGATAACTAAACGAAGCTAAAAATTGAAAATTGCATGGGGGGATTTTGAAGGATGAACTATTTATTGAAAATATTAGCATCCTCTTGCCACTTCCGGTTATTAAAGGCACCATGTTATAAATTCATGGGACACTTTATATATTTTTTATTTTCTGAATGTTTATTATTCTGAACAAATTTTGTTAATAATAATGTCTATTTCTGAACACTTTGAGTTATAATTTGTTGTACGTTATTAGTATCATTACCAAATTGTTAAATATTACATTGTTTTGCATCTTTATTCATTCTGTCTCTTTACTACCCCTAATCTACTTTAAAACAAAGATTTTAGTGTAAAAAAAAATGATCAAAGTGGAATGTACCGGCAATCTGTTAATGAGATAGGTATAGGTAAAATAATAGATAGATAATGTATAATGTATACTTCTAAAATAATAAATCATATACAAGGTGTTCCATATAAAAAAATAGTTATGTGACTTTAGAACTTTTCAAGATAGACCCTATTACTTAACAAAATTTGTCCAGAATAACGTAAACATTCAGAAAATTAAAAAGATACAGAGTGCATGGGACACCAAATCAAAACAAAACATTGATTCAATGCGAATAGATATTACTTAATCGTCGTTCTGATTTACTTTTAAATTTTCCTTTTCGTAGTGGTAAAATTCAAAATTTTGATGTGAAAAAAATTTTAAAAATCTAAAACGTTAGCGAAAAATTTTAATTATGTTTTTGAATACATCGGCGTTTATAAATTAAAAAAATATTTCTCTTGGTTTACCTTAAAACGGCTATGTAAATTCCGCGCACCATCTACTGGAGCCAGAATCTCACTAATCGAGATGACCGAGTTCACCTTAAAATAAGGGAGTACGACGATTTTTCGAAAACAAAGAACGTCAATAACTACGAACTGGGGCTCCAAATAAAAAATTTGAACTAATTGTTATTTTTATATATACGAATCGTTAAAAGAAGCTTCACGCACGAAGTATAAGCAACGTTTTTCTCCAACTGCTTTGAAATAGGTCGATAGACAATATAAATTTAAAAATTATAAAACCTCTCAATATAATGACACAGTTCCTGTGGAGTAGGTAGCTAAGAAGACGTTAAAATTTTTTCAAACAATTGACGATTGCCAAAAAATAATTTGGTTGTACGTGTAGTGCAGAAAACCAAAGACAAAGTTATTGCTAAGACGTTTCTCTTTGATTTTAAAATATCAACCGCATATGAGTGCGAAACGTCATAAACACCTGAAGTGGTTATCTTTCTCATTTACATAAAACTTTCCACTTAAAAAAAAAATCCAGAAGCCGTTTTACCTTAGTGAATTAGCAGAAATACATACATAAACCGAAGGAACAATTTGATCCAAAATTTCGTTTGAAAATATGAGTAGTAACGACGAGGATGAGGTTGTGACCGCCCAAAGGATTCCTGTAGAATTGCTTCACGATGCGAAGGCAGCAATTTACAGTTTACTACCCACGAACTCGAAAGCGGTTTATAAATTACAGAAGATGTGATGCTATCATAACTAGAACAGAAATGGAGGCAAGTAAAGCCCCCTACACTTTGGTCTCGACGTTACATTGGAAAGAGAATATAAATCTTGGGAAGTTTCCAAAATTGATCCCCTACTTAAAATATAAGAGTGTCGACTATCGTGGGAAAAAATCTACTATTTTGACAAAGGATGACATCGAAAAATTTGTGACTGAAGCAGGCGATACGAATTATTTGTTGATGAAGGTAAAAATTCGCAGAAATTTGGAACTGACAACATGGCAGTAGTTAACGTATAGGATCTTGGGTACATACCAGTTGTCAAAGTTGTCGATACCAAAACTTTTACGGTTTGAAAGTTAGAATACATTGAAGTATACAGAAAACATAAAAATTTGAGACCATCATATAGTACAAGCAGTCGTCTCTTCCTGAAGTATTCAAAAGACAGATGTGTAAAATCAGAACGTAGGAATAAATAAAATTAGAGAAATACTCAGTCTCATTGCTGCATTTCTGAAAAAAAGACCCTAAAGCTACACAGACCACTGCTTCAGAAGGTCCTCTACTACTCTTCTGGTCATTGTTGGTGGAGATTTGTTGACTATTAAAAGACACGGGTGTTGGAAGTCTTCCTCCGCAGCGGAAGGATACATTGAAGACTCCTTTAAATAACAAGATTGAAATTGCAATAAAACACCTCCGACTAAGTTGAAAGTCAACCTTCTGCAACGACATCGAAGCAACAAACGCTTGTGTCCTCATCGGCACTTTAAAATTTTAACATTAGTGTAGTAGAAGAGTCACCTAATGAAGAGTTGTTTCAAAATCACTACCAACATTCATTACAATAAATAAGTAAATTTTTTGTTCAAATTTTGTAACAATAAATTTAAAATCTAGTGCGTAAAAATGTTCATTTACGGTCTAGTTCGTAAAACGCAATTTCACGCACACTGAAACGTTAATGATATTTTTGTCAGTTGTAGAAAAAAGTTATTTGTTTCAGTGATATGTAACTGCCGTTTTCGGGTGTTACAATTTAGTATTAACACCTTGTACAACTTTTTCTCTTGAACAATAAAATTTTTAAACCTAGGTAATATTTTGCTACAGAAACCTACATACTTATTTTTTGATGTAGGTGTGGAACTTGGGACTAATATCAATACTCTAAACCTAGATTCCCAAAGTGGTCCAGGTGGACCCCAGGGGTCCACGGGAGCCCGATAGGGGTCTACGCTTGCGTGGAAAAAAATGGGGTCCACAACTCGTTAACGGGGGTCTATAAAATGTATTAGGTGACCCGACTTGACTTCTCCTATGAATAAGGGAGACAATAATATATATAGGCAGACAATATTATAAGAAGCTTGACTTCTCCTATGAATATAGGAAGACAATATTATAAGAAGCTCAGCAATTGTTTTTGTAAGAACTTGCATATTCCATATTCAGAAAGAGCGTGTCAAGACTCGCCGATGCCGCGCCGCCCGCCCGCCTAGTTAAAGTCGTGTCTGAACTTGCATGAACTTGTTGGATTTTTCTTTAATATAAATACGAATGCGAATGATAAACATTACTCAGTTGTTTCCGGAATTTCAAAAAAGAAAGTGTACCTATATAAGTGTTCACCAGTGACGGAAGTAGTTTTCAGACTTTTGAAAATTAAAGTGAATTGATATTATTGTTTGCCAGTGTTGGAAAAGTAAGTACCTACCTATCTATTTGTTAGCAACTTGTATCTTAAAAGCCACTTCTATTATGTTTGTTAAATCATTTTAAGATTACTTAACAAACATTTTTTTCATATTTACAGGTAAGTAATTGATACGAAACATGGCTGAATCTAAGAAGAAGTGTCGACAGTACAGTGTTGAATATTTGAAATTTGGTTTTCTTCCATCAAATACAGACAAGCGATTGCCCATGTGTCTTTTATGCAACAAAGTCTTGAGCAATGACTCTATGAAACCATCGAAGCTGGAAGATCATCTAAGAAGGTGTCATCCTGACAAAATAGGTAAGGATTTGAAATATTTCCAAACATTGAAGGAAAAGTATGAAAAGAGACCCACCGTGCATAGTATGTTCGCTTCAACGTCTGAAAGCAACGACGATGGCTTGCGGGCATCTTACAATATCTCATTACTTATAGCAAAATCTGGGAAACCGCATACCATTGGAGAGGAGTTAATTTTGCCTGCTGTTGAAGAGGTCTTAAAAACTGTCCTGCACAAATCTTCATTTGACATACTTAAAAGAATTCCTTTGAGTAACAACACTGTACAAAGACGTATTGATGAAATGAGCTCTGATGTTGAAAGTTTCTTGTGTAATTATCTGCAAACAACTCATTTTTCTATTCAACTGGACGAGTCAACTTTACCTGGCAATGAAGCATTATTATTGGCATATGTTCGATTTATCAAAGGCGAACAAATGTTTGAAGAGTTACTATTCGCGAAAACTTTGAAGACTGACACTAAAGGTGAATCAATTTTTAATGTTCTGAATGATTTTTTACGGAAAAAAAACATTATTTCGGTGGCAACAGATGGAGCTCCTGCCATGGTCGGGCGATATCGTGGGTTTATAAGTCATCTTAAAAGGATTATACCAGAGGTAATTGCAATTCACTGTGTTCAAAATTCACTGACCTCAACCTACAGTTACAAAGGGACAGCCTCAATTTGATAAAAACAAAGAGTTAAATTTCAGCTTTTCTTGGTAAACTGAAACTTATGAAGCAAAATATTGGTCGACGTGAATTTTTCCAGTTTCCAAATTTATCGCAGGTAGAATGCCTCGACGAAGATATTCAGACGTATGTTCAACATTTGATTGCCCTGTATGATGATTTTAAAATCAGATTTGAAGACATTCTGTCGATGGATATACCACCATGGATAATAAATCCATATGATGAAACTGAAGTGGAAAATGTGGTACTGCAAGAAGAGCTACTCGAGCTTAGCACTAATGAGGAGCTCAAAGTAGCATTCAAAAGAGGGTATCAATCATTTTGGCTGCAGGCACAAATACCTGAAAAATATCCAGGACTGTGGGGAATTGTGCAAAAATTTCTCATAGCGTTTCCTTCGTCATATCTTGTCGAACGCAGTTTTAGTGCCGTAACAAACTTGTTGACAAAAAACGGAGCAGATTAAATATTACAGAGCGAGGAGATTTACGGTTATACTTAACTAAACTCAAGCCAAATATTGATAATTTGCTGTCAATTCACCAAGTACATCCCTCCCATTAAAATTATAACTTTTATCTCAGATTACAATGGTAATCTGAGATAAAGTTAACATCAAACTATTAATGATTATTATTTAAAACAGTCGCAATATAATCTTGATTATATTGCGACTGTTTTAAAATAATAATCATTATTAGTTTTGATGTTAAATTTTGATTCTACTAAGACTGTTATAACAACATAATTAAAAGTGTAGTAATTTTTGTGTTTGAATAAATAGCTACAAAACAAGAAAATATTTATTTTTACTTTTACCACTCCGAAGTGGGAGATTATTGGTTTCTTGTACTGTGAGTCAATCTTAGAATACAAAAAGTAAAGTAGGAATCCAACTGTTGGATGAAGACGCTTTTAGACTGGCTTTGAAACTTAGCTTGAATGACAATACTCACAGCATAATCAAAGCAATATAAATTCTCACCTTTTTTTCGAAAACTTTCAACTCATAGTTGATTGAAAAATAGCCACAACACAGATTTACATAGACATATACTTTTTCGGGTTTTGGAAGTAAGTTAGTAAATGTAATAGCTGCAGGGGGTCCACCAGATCCAGCAAAATGTTTAAAGTGGTCTATGAGAAAAAAAAGTATGGGAACCACTGCTCTAAATGTTAGTGAATTAGTTTAGCAAGGAACAAGTTATTCATCTACTTTCATTTAAATTTTCAGTTAATAGAAAATATGCATTCAAAGATATTATAAACCGAAATTATCGGTATTATGGACAATACTTTGACACCCGATAAGCATTAAAAAATTTACACGTAATTTCAATGACATAATTTTTTCAGCATTATTCTGTGAACTTTAAGGCAACAACAATGTAATAAATTAACATAATGTATTAGAAATAGCCCCTTACATACTTACAATATTAATTACAACTGCAATGGGCAGAATTTAATTATTTATTTCCATGAATATTTGTTTTTGTATCAGTTTGATTGCTACTTAAGATCCATTATTAATACTTCTTTTGTAAACTAATATCGAGTAATCTCTCTAAGTAAAATGTTATACTTTCTATGCAAAGACAAGTGGGGAATTAATGTTGCTTCCGCAACAGTTAAATTTCAATTACGTTTCCAATCATATAATTCAGTTAATTGTTTATGTAAAAATTTTAGTAATGAAAATGGAAAAAAAACTTTCTTTATATTGTCATGTAAATCACGTGTCGTACCAGACCGCATAAGTTTTCTATGAACGTGAGAATATTGTTAAATAACGTTGTTTAACATTATACAAGTAGTATTACGGTAACGATTTATTTTATCTAGGTTAGTAAACAACTCCAACAAAAATGGCATACCAATTTTCTTCTATCATCATTAAGTATTAGTAAAAAAAAATACATCTAAATTACTAAAAATAAATTGCACATTTACTCTGTATTTCTTGTAATTGAATATGATTTGTAAATTAAATCTTATAATGATAAATAAATTATCTGATTTTTATTAGGACCTATTAAAATTGTTATTATAAAATAAAGTGGCCTAAAAGTGAGTTGCAGTTACACAAAAATTATTTTTGTAGGTACGGATACGAATAAAACTAATTTCGAAAAGTACATTATTTAAAACACGTCAAACACCGGTTTTTATCAGTTTAAATATCCACAAAACTTTTATAATTACAACTCTTTGTTAATGTAAAAAGTCGTTCTAACTTTGAATTAATTCTGACAACATTTGAACTGACACATAATAACTTTCGTCTACTGAAAAGTACACAATAATTAAGAGAAGTGTGTAACTTTCGTAAAGTCTATTGCAGTTATTATCAAGTTGGTACATGTTAATAACATTCACAGGAATTAACCCTTTTTAAAAACATTATTCTAGATGCTTTTAAGAACAAAGCATCGTCAACACTTTTTTTGTAAAATGTTAACGCCAAATGCCTACCATAGAAGTTTTGTGGGTTTAACACGAATGTTATGGGTTAACATTTAAAACAAATGTGTAAAATCGCATAGAAAGTAAAACATTTTGGTCGAAAAATGAAATAAACCTGTAAGAGCGTTACGAGAAATACACCTGGTTATCTGCTGTTCAAGACGACCTTGCTCTCGTTCCCTTAAAAATGTTTTAAGACTCACTTTTATAGAAAAAGAGGAAAAAAAAAATTTCAAACAATTTTTGATGTAGGTAATTATTATTCTTAAAGATATTGTTAAATAGAGGCTATGTAAGATTTGCGCAACAAAAAATTGTTGTATGTGTGTGATTATATTAAAAAAAAAAAGTGTAATAAGTAATATTTTTGAAAATATTCTACGTAAACGGGAATCAGATTATAACGTTGATTAAAGAGTCTTCAATCAACGATTATACCAAAATGAAATCAAACCTCTAGTATTATAAAAAAACACCTGTGTATCAAGTTTTTCATAAAAATCGCTGCAGTTGTTTTCTTGATATCAAAGGGACGGCCGGCCGGCCTTCGGTCAAAAATTTTTATTGTTTCATTATAACGTGCTAACTATAATTATTCGGAAAACGTGAAAAAAAGGGTGTCAAATTTTTCCCACATTAATAAAACATTTTCGATAAATTATTGGAATTTGTGTGAAATTATCCAGTAATATTTCAACGAAATACAACAAAACTTGAAAAACGATACTGGACTGTAAATAATTAATATCTTTATAATACAAGAAATTAGTAAACTAATATCAATAAGGGGATTGGGAAAGGTACATGAGTGTACTGTCATCCTACAGTCGCGAGATCAAAAGGAAAAGCTTAATAGCTGCAGAACCTTCTGAGAGGAGACGTCTCCTCCATCCTTGGCTCTGCCAGGATCCATAAAGCTTGCAGTGAGAGACGATTATACAAACGTCTCGCTCTACAGATCCAATGATAGCGTCGCGGAGGATGCGGAGCAAAACATCTTCCCTTCTGCACACACACACACACTTCCCTAGCTGTCAGAGGCGCTGCGCATAAGAATATGAGGGTGGTGGAAGACGTCCAGACGCTGTAGATTGAAGGTGGGTATACCCAAGGCCTGGAAAACGGCCAGGGTGATATTATACCAAAAGCTGGGAAGAAGGATACCATCAAGCCTAAGGCCTATCAGCCTCTCGCTTTTTCTGCTCAAAACCTAGAGAAGTTGGCGGATAATAATATCGGGACAATAAAGTCTGGCCCGGATTCCACTACATCGGTATCCGAACACGGTTGCCGGAGACTGCCCTGTACCAGCTAACAAGCAAGTTGCGTAATTCATTAGAGCAGAAGGAAACTACTATTTGTGCCTTCGTAAATATGGTAGGGGCTTTCAACAAGACCTCGCACAGCTTCATGCTCCGTGCGTTGAAGGTAAGGCAGAGTGACCTCTTTATTGTCAGACAGTTGGCAGAATTTTCAGAACCAGAAACAGCTAAAGCTAAGCTGGGAGATTCCTTCGTTGTGGTGAATACCACCAAGGGTGTGTAAGATTCTGTTTTTTGGTTTTTTTTGTTTTGGTTTTTTTTTTTGGGTGTTTTTTGTGGGGGGATATTATGGTGGGGGTTTTTGATTTTTGTTGTTGTGGGGGGGGGGGTGTGTTTTGGGGAATTCGGGGGTGGAGGGGGGGGGGGGGTTTTTGTTGGTGGGGGGGTTTGTTTTTGGGTTAATTCTTTATATACGTACGTTTCTCGTCCTGTGGGTAAGCAAGGACTGCAATTAACGACGTCGAATGATTTTGATTTTCTTTAAAGGGGGCGTTCTAATTGATTTTCGTTGATACGAAAATTATTACTATTTTAAAATTTTAGTAAGGTTATGATTTTTTATTAATATTAAAGATTAATAGTGTGTTTAATAAAAAAAAAAAAAAAAAAAAAAAAAAAAATAAAAAAAATAAAATGGGAAACATCTGTTCATTTAACATCAAATTATTAGGTTTCGAGGGTAGTAGAAAACAACGTAGTTAGCAAACGTTTTTTGTTGCTTTAGATAAAGTATTGGGAATTTTTTTGTTTTCTTCGAAAACCGTAAATAAAATAGTCGTTATCTGTTTTAAGCGTCATTTCGTCTTTCCTTTGTAGACGTTCCATGTTCAAATATCTCTAACCTGGGTTCAAATATCTCTAACCAAAATCTGTGAAACAATTCCTAATCATACTGGCTGAATGACTATTTTCTCTTTCGTTACGCAAATTGCTATTGAAAATTTTTACTTCTCGTTCGGCTGATGAAATTGGAGCCTCCTAATCAGTCGACACAAAGCAGTTTTCAGTGATCACTGTTTTACCTCAACGAGCTTCACAACATCTGCGATAGGCCCGTATTCGGCTAGCGGGCACCGTGCTTCTTCAACCAGCACTAGAAACCTACAGCATTTGATATCTTTAGACCCTTCGAAAGGAATGAACACTTAGATTATAAGATTTGCATGTTTCATTTTATTACGCTTTGACTCATAATTTCCGACTTTGTAGTTGCACATATTATTCTCGGCCGAATGTCGGGGGGGGGGGGGGGGGGGGGTTGGGGGGGGGTGGGGGGGGGGGGGGGTTGGGGGGGGGGAAGGGGGGGGGGGGGGGGGGGGAGGGGGGGGGGGGGAGGGGGGGGGGGGGGGTTGTGGGGGGGTTTTGTAAGTTTTTTGTGGGTTTTTTTGGGAGGTGATTTTGGTGGAAAAATTTTGAAAAAAAAAAAAAGAAAGTTTTTTTTTTTTAAGGATAATTAGCTATCAGTACCTATTATAGGCGCGCTTTGTGACGGTTCTTTACTTTCACATTTTCGGCGTATTATTAACTTTTTAGGTAAGTATTTGCGGTCGTATGCGTACAATTGAGGAAGTTTTAACAATTTCTTTTGGTCGCCATCATTTTTCTTGTAAAACATATAATTAGAGACCTTGTTCTTATTACTAAGACATGTCATTTTAATGTTGAACTTACGTAATTCTGCGGGTGGAAAAATGCTGGACGACAACTACTCAAGTACCGGTGATATTCATATATTCTGTGTTTAATCTGTCCGTTGTCTTGTTAATACTTGCTACAACTGTGATTTAATTAATTTATGTGTATGTTGCTGACACAAGGTGGAAAACCCAAGCTCTATAAAAACAGAATATATCTAGTCTTGTGTGGTAACGGTTTGTTTATTTTCTGTGTCCTGTGACCTTACTAATTAGAATCCAAAAAACTTCACCAAAAAACTATACTCGGACACGTGTTTCAATAGCTACACTATTATCATCAGCGAATCGATACTAAAATAAAAACAATAGGAAGCTTATATATAGTATCTGGTGTCACGCATCGTTACACTTCATTGATTCTTAAAGAGCACTTAGCTCATGTCAAATATCATCGCTCAGATAAGTTCAGTGTTGCCATGCATATGCTTGAAAAATGGCCATAGAGTAGGCGACATCGAATTAATTAAGAGGGTAGAAATCGATTCTTGTGAAAGTTTGGAAATTTTGAAGAACAAGGGAATTTGCTTATGAATTGTTATGATAACGGTCCATTACGATTTTCGGAATGATTCAAGCTTATCTAAGAATCAATTAAGTGTAACGATGCGTGACACGCAGATAGTGTATATAAACTTTCTATTGTTTTTATTTGTTGTATCGTTTCGCTGATGATAAAGCTAGCTATTAAAACACGTGTCCGAGTATAGTTTTTTTGGGTTTCCCGTTCGTTAAAATAGACGCTGCAGTTTAGAGTTCCATTCCTTTGGTTACTAATTAGAACGAATCACCACAAGATAGGTGGCGCCCATGAATTCGTCTTTCTACATCTATACTTTACTAAAAGAATCATCCACGATTCCTCGTGACTGTTGCTGGACGGCGCTGCTTCGAAACGAATATCAAATATTTATTGTTGTTCTCGAACAAACTGTAACAAAGTCATGGTTTCCAGAACGCGGAACTGTTTGAAGAACCGTTTCGTCGTAGTGTAGGAGAATACTCCTCTCTGTAATATAAACTAGATAAAAATCCAAAAATGACTATAAAATGGCGTTTTTACATGTATTATATTGTAACTTCTTTAAACTTAACTTTATTTTTGTTGTTATATAAAACTGCTATAAAGTTTCTTCTTTGAAAAAACTTAAATTTTAGAACTCTACAGACATAAGCGCAGTTATCTATCGGTTACTATAAAACTACTTTGAACGACGAATTTGAATTCTATTTACAATTCAGAAATCATTGTGTAATTGAGTTTTTTCTTAAATATTTTGTTAGTTACAACAGAGGATTTACAGCTACAGTTGGGCATAAGAATCATTACTTCCAAAGCACAACAGTGAAACATTCATGTTGTAATTCCAAAAACTTTAAGTTATTTGAGAATTGTGTAGGCTATATTAATTACAATTAAATTTAATCGAATTAAATTGACCCTTCCTTAATTACAATTGGAGGAGATGTAGGAGACTTCAGATATTCCTTGAATAAAAACATGCGATTAACAATGAAATTTAAAAAACTCGACATTTTTGTATATAGTGGTTTAGTAAACATCGACTTACGTATTGCGGTTCAAAAAGTTCAGTCAAAACTTTCTTTCATTGTCAATCTTTCAAACAATTTACAGTTTTTAAGGTAATTATTTTGTTTGTTTTCTTACTTAAATCTTTTTTTTACTTGTCAACATATTCTTCTAAAGCCGTTTCTTAAATTTTAGAATTAATTTTCTAATTGTACTTTCTTGTTGCTTTTGTCATTTCCCTCCGATTAACTACCTATATTTCTGTTTTTTTAATTTTCCTTACTATTCGCTTTTATGTTTTCTTAAACTTTATATGTCAGTCTTTTTTTTTCAATAAAATTGATTATTTGTCTTCATTTAATTAGACTTTAGATTTATTTCCAAATTTATAATGTTTCTTGTTCCTTTGCCATTTGACTTTAATTTACTTCCATTATGTGCTTCTGTTCTAATTCGTCTAGTTTCCATTTTAGTATCACATTGTCTTACTTAATTCTCTAATACATCAATCCCCTCATTTAGGGCATCTTTAAAATTGTTTTATCCTTATTCTTCATTATCTCGTTATTTTCAATTGCATCATCACTTTCTTCTTATTTTGGTTTATACAGGGTGTCTCAGAAATAAGTACATTAATTTTAACCACTAATCTAAGTCATCAAGATGAACAACTTTTCTATGTGCCATTTTTTTGAAAGTTTGTTTTAATATTTATTTTAATTGTTTCACAATTCAATATGAACATTTCTACAAAATAAAATGTGACTTCACTATAGATCATCGTATTAGAAATATTCAAATAATAGAAATTATGTTAAGAAAGTTGGTTGACCAAACTCGAAAAATCGATGTTTTTTGAGATATAACCTCAAAAATGGCGAAAATCCACGAGTCTAGGAGATTCAAAACACACATATTCTGTTCAGTTTTAGTCAGACATTTTGCTCTTACCCTGCGAAGGAGAAAATTTTGAAATCTTTCTCTGGCGGCCCATTCCCGAGGAAAAAACGACAGAATAGCACGCTAACGCACTCAGATTCCAAGATATTTTGCGAAAACTCAAATTTACATTTAGCAAAGATCCCCCTATGTGATATTTCCATTTGCACGATTATTTTCCATTCCAATGACAATTTCCCTGGACTAATATTGTTTTGATATTCGTATTAAAAGTGGTAACGATGTTCGGTTTTTTATGCGTCTTTTTAAAAACCTTGTACGTAACACATAACGAATCGAAATATGATATTCCGTAACTCGCTTTGGTGGTCCCGTATTATCCCAGTCGTTACAAAAATCATGCGTTTCATCATTGACAATCTACACTGCTGTTTTATCAAAATCATACAATTAATTTACGAAATATCGTGTTTACAGACATGTTTTCATGTAAAACTATTATTTGGAAAAAAATCGGTACAAATTTAAAATAATTCTTTTACTTAAATACAATCTAGTAACACTTATTGGAAAAGTGAAACGTTTTGATTTTGAATCCTTTATATTATTTTTATTTTCTGAATGTTTAAGTTATTCTGAACAAATTTTGTTAATTATACCAATGTCTATCTCGAACACTTTGAGTTATAATTTGTATACGTTGTATTAGTATCATTACCAAATTGTTAAATATTGCCATTGTTTTTTTTGCATCTTTATTCATTCTTATCCTTTTACTACCCCTAATCGACTTTAAAACAAAGATTTAGTGTCAAAAAATGATCAAAGTGGAATTACCGGAAATCTACATGAGATAGGTATAGGTAAACGTAATACAGATAGATAATGTATAATGTATACTTCTAAAATAATAAATCATATACAAGGTGTTCCATATGAAAAAAAATAGTTATGTGACTTTAGAACTTTTCAAGATAGACCTATTACTTAACAAAATTTGTCCGTCCAGAATAACGTAAACATTCAGAAAATTAAAAAGATACAGAGTGCATGGGACACCAATGCGAATAGATATTGCTTAATCGTCGTTCTTAACCACTTTTTAAATTTTCCTTTTCGTAGCGGAAATCAAATTCGAAATTTTGATGTGAAAAAAAATTTTAAAAATCTAAAACGTTAGCGCAAATTTTAATTATGTTTTGAATACATCGGCGTTTATAAATTAAAAAATATTTCTCTTGCTTTACCTAAAAACGGCTATGTAAATTCCGCGCACCATCTACTGAGCCAGAATCTCACTAATCGAATGACCGAGTTCACCTTAAAATAAGGGAGTACGACGATTTCTCGAAAAAGAACGTCAATAACTACGAACTGCGGCTCCAAATAAAAAATTTGAACTAATTGTTATTTTTATATTAAGTGCGTGAGGCATATCTTTTTAACGAATCGTTAAAAGAAGCTTCACGCACGAAGTATAAGCAACGTTTTTTCTACAACTGCTTTGAAATAGGTCGATAGACAATATAAATTTAAAAAAATTATAAAAATCTCTCAATATAATGACACGGTTCCTGTGGAGTAGGTAGCTAAGAAGACGTAAAAAATTTTTCAAATAATACACGACATTGCCAAAAAAATAATTTGGTTGTACGTGTAGTGCAGAAAAAAAAACCAAAGATAAAGTTGTGCTGAATTCGTCTAGTTTCCATTTTAGTATCAAATTGTCTTACTTAATTCTCTAATACATCAATCCCCTCATTTAGGGCATCTTTAAAATTGTTTTATCCTTATTCTTCATTATCTCGTTATTTTCAATTGCATCATCACTTTCTTCTTATTTTGGTTTCAGAAATAAGTACATTAATTTTAACCACTAATCTAAGTCATCAAGATGAACAACTTTTCTATATGCCATTTTTTTTAAAGTTTGTTTTTAATATTTATTTTAATTGTTTCACAATTCAATATGAACATTTCTACAAAATAAAAATGTGACTTCACTATAGATCATCGTATTAGAAATATTCAAATAATAGAAATTATGTTAAGAAAGTTGGTTGACCAAACTCGAAAAATCGATGTTTTTTGAGATATAACCTCAAAAATGACGAAAATCCACGAGTCTAGGAGATTCAAAACACATATATTCTGTTCAGTTTTTAGTCAGACATTTTTGCTCTTACCCTGCGAAGGAGAAAATTTTTGAAATCTTTCTCTGGCGGCCCATTCCCGAGGAAAAAACGACAGAATAGCACGCTAACGCACTCAGATTCCAAGATATTTTGCAAAAACTCAAATTTACATTTAGCAAAGATCCCCCTATGTGATTTTTCCATTTGCACGATTATTTTCCATTCCAATGACAATTTCCCTGGACTAATATTGTTTTGATATTCGTATTAAAAGTGGTAACGATGTTCGGTTTTTTATGCGTCTTTTTAAAAACCTTGTACGTAACACATAACGAATCGAAATATGATATTCCGTAACTCGCTTTGGTGGTCCCGTATTATCCCAGTCGTTACAAAAATCATGCGTTTCATCATTGACAATCTACATTGCTGTTTTATCAAAATCATACAATTAATTTACGAAATATCGTGTTTACAGACATGTTTTCATGTAAAACTATTATTTGAAAAAAAATCGGTACAAATTTAAAATAATTCTTTTACTTAAATACAATCTAGTAACACTTATTGGAAAAGTGAAACGTTTTGATTTTGAATCCTTTGTATAAGAATTTATACAGTGCGGACATTGAGTCTCCCCCTCCCGCAAGTTCAAAATTGAAGCAAGCGTTGCGCTATAACAATGCACTAAGTTAAGTAAAAGTAACCCTTAATATCCACACTGTATATAAGATATGAAACTAATAACAAGTTCAAAATTATGGTTTACTGTTAATATAAATTATTACGGAAATTTTTATCATTATATCTTCCGTTATAAAAAGCAGTTTATGTGGGTCAAGAATCACTATGATATACTTGGAAGTCCGAAAGCAGATATGGGCATAACTTGATTGGTAATTAAAAAGATATATCTTCCACTTTTGCCCAAACTAAGACAAAACTAAGTACGTGATTAACCACATTAAAAAGTACATTATCAACGTATGCAAATAGATTCTGCATCAGATATCCCAGCTTAAAAGATTCTTCTAAAAGTGTAAGTAATTACGTTTCATCTTTAACTCCACTAGACAGCGTGACTTGAACAAAATAACGGTGAGCAACTTAGATATAAGTATTTAGAGTGCAGTATGTCTATTTGAGGATATAGCGCTTTAACTACATTTATTTTAAGTTTTCGTCTACATAATCATAATTACATTAACATATAACACTAATTTAAAATTTAGTTATAATTTTCCATATTTAATTGCATTCGATTTTAATTCTTTGAAGTTGATTGTGCTTGATTGTTGCAATATTAATTGTGATTTAAGTAAAACAAAATTGTTTAGTTTGTATATGGTCTTATTGTATTTCCACTATTTATGTGAGTGATCGTGCAAACCATTTTAAGCGATAAATAATAAATTATTTCGACAAGGCTCAATATACTACATCCCAAAAAGAGTCCCAAAAGACCTCCGGTGTTAGCTAAAATGATAAACTTTCGATTTAATTAATTTTAATTTAAATCTTACAAAGAAATTCGGTGAACCCAAATATTTCCTTATTTATGTACTTTTTTAACAACGAAGAAGGGTAATAAATGTGTACGATGGCCCCATTCTTACTAATAAATAAAAATAAGATATACAAGAAGCAATTACGTACTCTATTTATTACGTACGCAAAGTTTTCTGCAGTCAAATTTTTTAAAAACCTTTTCTTAATCGTTTTCATATTCAGTAATCCATAATGACTTGTTATTTCGTAATTCAAGTCGTAACATGCAGCCAGGCAGTCACAAATTTCTCTAAAATAAAGAATATTGTTAAATA
Source organism: Abscondita cerata (assembly GCA_030710515.1). Taxonomy (NCBI): domain Eukaryota; kingdom Metazoa; phylum Arthropoda; class Insecta; order Coleoptera; family Lampyridae; genus Abscondita; species Abscondita cerata. Next base: position 30,420 of record JALBCR010002858.1, read on the forward strand.
ATGTGATCAAATAATATACATTCGATATTAAACTGTTTATTTTTTTCTTCAATACGCAAATTTCCTACAACATAAAAAAAATTGGTCAAACAAAACTATTTCTGGTGCAGTCAAACCTACTTGTCACTGCTGCAACACATTCTCTATCTGCAATTGTGCAAATTTTTTCAACGTTCGTTCTAACGTAAAATAAAAATTAAACTTGTATTAAAGAAAATGATTAGTATTTTACTTGAATAAAAGTAAGGTATACATCCACAAGTTTGAATAGTAAAATTAGCTTGACATTCCGTCTTGCAGTTACTTTTAGTATACTGCCTAAAAAATCGCAAGTACTTTTCGCGATTAAAGTAACAACGACGATCTTGAAAATCTATTGACCTAACGTCCATATCAGTTTCTTTAACGGTATTAAGAATTTCAAACCAACATTCTCGTCGCAATGGAATATATTTTGGAAAACCTACCGTCTCCATGGGGCTAAACATAGACATCTTAATTTTAAAAATTAGGTAGATTTTTAATTTGTTGTCAAGGTAATACCTAAAACCTTCGCTTTCAGTAGAAGAACAGAAATATTCCTCCATATTGGCGTATAACACTATAGTAAGACCGAAGTGAGATCCTGCACCTATCATTACGTGTCATCTCAGTATACTATTAAATTAAATTTTTAATAATAACCTTCAATTCTCCATGGCATCGTCTCTTGATTTGGCTCACGCTCAAAACCTCGTTCTTGATTCCAATTCTCAAAGTTGAGAGGAGAATTATATTTTAATTCTTTTGCGTTAGCTCTAAAACGTGTTGTTTTAATCTAGAAATATTGATATAAAAATTACTACTTGAATTTATATATCACATTTGCAAGCATTAAATTGAATGCACAACACATTCCTTGATCGGTAATAATGGGATTGAACCATTTTTCATAATTGAATTCAACAGATTTCCACATACAAAATTTTATTGTATCAGAACAAGAAAAAGTAACCTAAAGTAAAAGTTATTTTATTTTATATTTGTTAGAATTGTGTAAAAAAAAACCTGAGTTAAAAAATTGACAACATTTGACCATGTGCTTAATTTACTTGAGATGTTTAATACCCTTTCGTTCTTGCAGTAGCTGTTCAAAAGGGATTGATATGAAGTAGAACTAAGGAAAACAAAATATAATTGATTACCACTAACAACAGAATTATACCTATTGTCGTTGATAATTTCATTAGCCGCAGACCGTTTTACCCTGTTCATATTACATATTGTTATTGTTGGAAAGGGTATGTCAGATATCGAAGCCGGTTCCTGATTTTCGGTAACAGTTACTGGCATTTTATGGAATATATATTGCTTATAGAAACACCAGTAAATATAACGGCACCAATAAAACATACACACCAAAAAACCTAAAATATACAAAACGGTTTTAGTACCCAAGCAATAACATTCTTTATAGATGATATTTCATAAAATTTCTACAAACCATTAATTAAAACTTTCGCTTTCACAACAAAATTTGATGACAGCATTCATGTATAAGCACAACAATCTAAATAAATACCTTTCGCCAAAAGAAATCGTTGGATCACGAATATAACGTAAACCATGTAATGTCGAATTTCTTAAATAATTCTCAAAATATTTCCAACAAATATTTGTTAACTTATTTCTCAACCTTAGATGTATGTTATTTTTTATGTCTCGCCTTTACGAATTTTCACTTTCAACTGTGAGATATGTATTAATCGCACGCAAGAAACTATGCTTTTAAGTAATGAATTTTTAATTGTAAGGGTGTAATTGTTACTGTTGTTTCAAGAAAAGTGATTTACAATTTATTACTTTCTATGCTCGAACTTATGTGATGAATGAAATACATTTTATTAGTGTAATTATACTTTAACATCATCTATTTACGTTGTGATTCGCGTGACTATATCAAAATTAATGTATAGTTATATAAAAATTAATTAATATCACACAAAAGTTTAATAATAGTACATTTTTAGACCGAGTGTTCAATAACGTTTTAATAATTAGCTCTATGCTCCATGAGCGAAATTATAAATTTTAAGTTAAATTTTTAAAATAAGTAATTATTTACGAACAAAGTTTTTAATTAATTATAAGTTGCATAATGATTTTTCTTAAATCATTTAATCTATAATACCAACAAGGAGGTGTAATCTAATTGTTTAATTAAAGTTTAATTTAGTAGGTATCATATATCTTAAATTTTAATTTGGTTGATAATTTTAAATTGATGAATAATTAAATCTATCAGCACCATTGGTAAAACTACTGTTCTAGTAATCAGCAATACGTAACTAA